>ML777090.1:878005-899089 GCA_009831015.1 Picea engelmannii
AATGTAACACAAGTGTATCAATATAATATATGCTGGTTTTCCCGGTTTGGGGTTTCCAGGTGAAAAATCTCTGTGTAATGTTTGTATTTGCCATTGTATCTTTTCTGTTCTTTTCTGAATATTAGTTTGCAGTAGATATTGTACAAGGTTAGAATTTACAATAAGAACCCCTCCAAACCTAGCCGAGACTGTGAGGAGTCTCATGGTTGAATTGCAAAGCTGCAAGGCCGACAATGAAAGGATGATGAAAGAACAAGAAAAGCAAACTGAAATTAATGTAGTGTTACTACAGAGCTTATCCGACCTACAGCGAGAAATGAAACATGGACCTGAAGTGCAGAAACATGGTCGTGTTAGTGGCCATAATGAGAGAAGCACTTCAAGAAAGGTCCACCCTAGAGGTAAAGGACCAGTGCCAGATGATTCCACTGAGAAGGAAGCTGGCAATTCAGAAGGCTCTTCTAGCAGCAGGACTAGTTCCTATTCTTGAAGAAAATAGAAGAAACAAAAAACTTCCAAGGGTTATAAATTTGAAGAATTCAGAAAGGCCAAACCTCCTTCCTTCGATGGTGAGATAAATAAGGGAGAGGAAGTCGAGGCTTGGCTACTTGGACTGAAGAAGTATTTCAGAGTCCATGACTTTTCAGAGAATTTGAAGGCCCGAGTGGCCACTTTCAATCTAAATGCAAAGGCTTCCATCTGGTGGGAAGATCTTAAGAATATAAAAGGGGTCCGCGAGGAGGACCTATCTTGGAAACGGTTTGAAAAGTACTTCCAGAAGAAGTATTTGTTGGAAAGATATTTCAACGAGAAGGCTAAAGAGTTTTATGAACTCAAACTGGGACAACTCACTATAGAGGAATATGTCAACAAATTCCTCGACTTATTGAGATATGTACCCTACATCAAAGCAGAGAAGGTGAAGGCACAACGCTTCATCAGTGGGCTACCCAAGGAATACCAGAACTGAATTGAATTCGACGAACCAAAGACCTTAGAAGACACTATTCAAAAGGCAACATATTGTCATGAACAATATGGACATCGGGCAGATTCTTGTGGAGACTGGAGACAGAAGAGTGGTTCGAGATTTCAGAAAAAGGGGATCAAATCCTCAGGATTTAAGAGCTACAAGAAGAACCCCATAATGAAATTTCCAACCCAGAGTGTACTACAACAGAACTTTCCATCATCAGATGGAAATAAAACTTCGGGACCTATACCAGTGAAGACTAATAACCCAAAGAAAGAATCTCTGAAATGTTGGGGTTGCGGAGAAGAGCATCTCCTGAGAGACTATCCACACTGAAAACAAAATAGTCGGAAAAATTATAACCTTTAGGAAGTTACCACAGTCAATGATGTGGCAAGGAGTGTGCCATAGATTTATGCAGCCTTGGATAATAACCAAGCTGACCACCAAGCTTCAGTGGTGGAAATAGAAGGTATGATTTTCAACCATCTAGTGTCTGTTTTGATTGACCCTGGTTCAAATTTGAGTTATATATCCCCTAAGACTGTGGATAAGTGTAAACTAAAGCCACAAAAACAAACCAATCCATGGTTGGTACAGTTAGTCACTGACACTAAAAGAAAGGTGGTAGAGGCCATACTAGCCTGCCAGTTAATGTTGGGTGAATTCCCCACCCAAGAAACCCTTAACGTATTACCCCTGGGATCATACGATCTGTTGATTGGTATGGACTGGTTGTCCGCCCATAAAGCCAAATTGGAATGTTACCATAAAACCTTAGAATGTGTGAGAAAAGAAGGAAAAAGGATAACCCTTCAAGGGATCCAAAAACCGGTCTCGGTGAGACAAATATCATCCCTGTAAATGAGAAAGTATTGCCAAAAGGGATGTTCCCTATATGCAATACAGGTGTTGAAAACAACTGAAGGTGCTAAACCAAGCCCTAATGAACACCCTATCCTGAGAGAATACAGAGATGTGTTTCCAGAAGAGTTACCAGGTCTACCTCCAAGAAGAGACATTGAATTCTCGATAAAGCTCGCACCAAGAGCAGTGCCGGTGTCTAGGACACCCTACCAGATGAGCATACCCGAGTTAGTGGAACTCAAATTGCAACTAAAAGAAATGATGGATAAGGGTTATATTCGACCCAGCGTGTCCCCATGGGGAGCACCAGTCCTGTTTTTGAAAAAGAAGGATGGCACCCTTAGACTATGCATAGATTACAAACAACTTAATAAAGTAACCATAAAGAACAAATACCCCTTGCCCAGTATCGATGATCTATTTGATCAGTTGGGGGGTGCATCTATTTTCTCAAAAATTGACTTGAGGTTGGGATACCATCAAGTCTGAATCAAAGGTGAAGACATCCATAAAGCCGCTTTCTGGACACGATATGGTCACTATGAGTTTGTGGTAGTACCATTCGGGTTAACCAATGCCCCTGCCACTTTCATGTGCTTAATGAACAATGTACTCAGTAAATTTTTTGATAAATTTGTACTAGTTTTTATTTATGACATATTAATCTACTCTAAGAATAGATAAGAACATGAAGAGCATCTTAGACTTGTGCTACAAGTGCTAAGAGAGCATCAGCTCTATGCTAAATTCAACAAATGTGACTTCTTTCAGAAGCAAGTACATTACTTGGGACATGTTCTGTCCAAGGAAGGGGTAGTAGTAGATCCTGACAAGATCAGGTCTATCATGGAATGGCCTACCCCAAAGGATGTCTTAGACATTAGATCCTTTATGGGATTAGCGGGATACTATAGGAGATTTATAAAAGGATTCTCCAAGATTGGTTGTCCAATCACTGCCCTCCAGAAGAAGGGGAAAAAAATCTTGTGGAAACAACAATGTGAAGAAAGGTTTCAAACCTTGAAACATCTACTAACCCATGCACCTGTGTTGAAAATTACTGACCCAGAAGCTGACTTCCTTGTGCGCACAAATTCCTGTAAGGAAGGGCTCGTAGGAGTCCTTATGCAGAAAGGAAGTGTGATCTGCTATGAATCCCGAAAATTGAACGAACATGAGGTTAACTATGTGACTCATGATCTAGAACTGGCTACCATAGTGCATTCCTTAAAAATGTGGAGGCATTACCTCTTGGGAAGAAAATTTGTACTTATGACAGATCACTTTGGATTACGGTATTTGTTTGACCAACCAAATCTCAATGCTAGACAAACTAGGTGGATGGCCCTCCTTAGTGAATTTTATTTTGAAATCAAACACATCAATGGGAAGGAAAATAGGGTGGTCGATGCCCTTAGCAGAAGCACGAAAACAATTCACCTGGCAGCAGTGAGTACCTGTGAAACAGATTTCAAGAACAGAGTAAAAAATGCACAAGAAACAGATTCCTTCGTTTAGACTGTGACCCTGTACATACAACAAGAATCCACTGGAGAAAAATATGAAGGCTACCAGATGACCGAAGGAGGTCTGCTCACTTACAGAGATAGATTGTACATTCCAAATTGTGACGACTTGAAGAGGTTCATTATGGATGAACTACATAAAAGACCATACACTAGTCACCCAGGATACCACAAAATGATCACTGCCACCCAAAAACAATTTTATTGGCCTGGATTGAAGAAAGACATAGCCAAATATTTGGCCCAATGTATAGAGTGCCAACAGGTTAAAGAATAACATCGACACCCAGCAGGACTATTACACCCTTTACCCATCCTAGAATGGAAATGGGAAACCATCTTCATGGATTTTATCACTGGATTACCAACTTCAACCAAACAGAATGATGCCATTATGGTGGTGGTGGATAAACTGAGAAAGTCCACTCATTTCATCCCCATCAAATCAACCTGCAAGGTGATAGATATCGCCCAGATATTCATGAAAGAGATATTTCGACTGCACGGTATGCCGAGAGAGATAATATCTGACAGAGACACAAAATTTACTTCCAACTTTTGAAAATCACTGATGGCTGGTTTGGAGACCAAACTGTTGCTCAGAACCACCTATCACCCTCAAACTGACAGATAGATCGAAAGAGTGAACCAAATATTAGAGGATATGTTAAGGATTCATGTAATGCATCAACCCATGAAATGGGAAGACTACCTGCCATTGGTAGAATTCGCCTACAACAACAGCTACCAAGCATCCTTAAAGATGAGTCCCTTCAAGGTCCTCTATGGTAGACCGTGTAATACCCCAGTCAGCTGGAGGAATCCTATAAATATGATTTCTTTTGGAACTGACATGTTGAAAGAAATGGAACAACAAGTGACTCAGATAAAACAAAATCTGAAGGTCGCTCAGAACCAATAGAAAAGTTATGCTGATCAAAAGAGAACTCCAAGAGAGTTCAAAATGGGAGACCATGTATATCTCATAATTAAGCCCAGAAAGAGTTCCCTGAGAATGGGATCTTGTGCCAAGTTGGCACCCTGGTATTGTGGACCCTTTGAGGTTCTAGATAGAGTGGGACCTATAGCCTATCGGCTAACACTTCCTCCCACAGTAAAAGCACATAATGTTTTCCACGTTTCATTATTGAAGAAATATGTACATGATGCTAATCATATAATTGACTGGTCTATGATCCAGGTGGAACCGGAGGGAGAATTTCTACCAGAACCCCAATGCATACTGGATAGAAAGGAAACCCCGCTCTGGAATAGAACCATTGCACAGGTCAAGGTGCAGTGGAAACATTTTGGCCCAGATGAGGCTACATGGGAAATGGAGGATGCCATGAGACAGGCATATCTGATTTTGTTTACTTTTTTACATGCAATTCATATTAGTGGATAAGAACATCGAGGATGATGTTCCTTTTAAGGGGGAGGGAATTGTAACACCCTGTTTCCCCCAGCTTGTAAAAATAATTGGACTGGCCAAGAACTATGGCAAACTCATAAATGTGAATATGTCATGTAAATGGACCTTGAGGAAAAGGTCAATAAATGTGAATAACATTATGAATTTTATTGCAGGACTGCTGAGAGGGGATGTGCAGAAAAGGAGACCACGATGGTGGTGGAAGGCACCTGGAAAGGTGGTGTTAAATTCCACTAAGAATTAATACCGTATTTGGACTCCAATGGCTCGAAGAACCAAAAGCGGCTCACTGGTCCCGAATTAAATGCCTCGCAGGATGGTAGGTAGATGGCTTAATGAGGGATGGGAGATGAACTGTCCATCCGTAGAGCCATTAGGCCTGACCAACACGAGGGTAATCACACCACACGCAACCTTGCAAGAGGATAAGGCGAGGGGTAGAAGTGATTGGGGGGCAGACGTGAGGGGAGAAATATGGCATTACGCAGAGTGAGTGATAGCAGAGAGGAAGGATTGCAACCTTTGCTCCTAGTCACTGAAAACAAAGACGCAGTCTCACAGCATCGCGGTCTCAGCTCGGGGGTTGCTAGTGGTAAATCCATTGGGAGTCGCTAAGCCTACGGTTGGGTGGAAACGAGCACCCCTCTCAGCAGTTGCACTCACTTCTGGTGTTATTTCTGATAAGTGTTTTTCCTCTGGCTCCTTGAAATATATGTATTCTGATAAGTATGCTCATAAGCTGTGAAACTGTGAATGTTTTCATTATGAGAATGTCTGTGTGGTATTTTGATCAGTGCTAGTAGTTGTATATTCTTATGACAGAAAAACCATGCATGGCTTATGTTGATAAATGAATTTAATTATGTTCAAGTTGAACCAAGTCAGACTTCCATTCCATTCTCGGGAATTTGTTTCCCCTTATCCGTCTCCCGGGATGCCTCAGAATAGATCTCGTCACAGAGATTCCCTCTTTGGAAAGGGTTACCAAGAACCTGGAAAAAGGACTTGGCTGTGCAAGTCTTAACAACCCTGTACGAGTAGGAATGACCCTCTTAAAATCTCGAAGTAGCAGCGTAGGGATAGGTATCGATCGATGAACGAGATTTCATTGGAAAACCCATGGTCATTCACGACCGTTTGATTGACAAAAGAAACGAGAGTGTTACATACCTTGCCCCTTTTCCTCTATCTTTGTGAATAGCGAGGAAATTGGGATCGTAGACCCCCACGGTCCATGAGAACACCTGGACCATTGATTTTTCCACATCCATGATGTAGTGGAAGAGTGCACAAGATGGGGCAGATCTGAGCCATTAGATCTTAGACAGAAAAACCTGACAGCCATTGAATCTATTAAGAGATTCATGAGGGTTAAGCCCTCATGAATAGGAGGTTGAAAATCCTGACGAGAGGCGTGGCCATGGGGATATCGGCATTCATGAAATCGGGAGTCACGATGACATGAGGTCAAGAATTTTCCTAGTGAAAATCTCGGAATCAATAGGAGTTGTCCATCATAGGAGGACACATGGACAAGATCAGGAGCCCGTCGGCATTTCGGAGATTGAAGGGACAAGATGCCGGAATATCTCAACAGTGAAAACTTTGAAATCGTGAGAAGTGATCATGACCATCCATCATGGGAGGAGGCATGGTGGCAATCAGAGCATTCGGAAAAAGTCCCGAAAGGAAAGTAATCCATTGGGAAATAGGGAATCCCGTGGACAAGAAGTCCATACACTTCGAAATTGTGAAGTTCAGAATCCCGACAAAGTGAAAAGCATCCATTGTAGGGCCAGCTGTCACTATATTGGCATATCGGGATTTGGCGGATCGCAAATCCTGGGGAGGAGTACATTTCGGCTTTGGAAAGTCTAAAAACCCGATAGAAGATAAGGCTGCGGCCTTGTTAGATAGTGGTCACGTGGGCCAGGAAGTTTAGCCAGAAGGGCTAACACGTAAAGGACCATACCGGTGAATTGGCTCATCGGGGATCGCGGAATCGGGATTCCTGTTGACAAGAGTTCGGGGTTTCCCATGGTGGAAACCCCAGAGTAGGTCTGAGCCATATGATCGGTGGAGGCCACATGTCAAGATATTAACCGCATCGGGAAACCAGGGATTGAGGATTTGGGAGTCCCATGACCGAGAGTCTGGATTCTCGTGATGATAAACCCCGATGAACGGGCGAGATTCTTTCGGAGGACCGTAGGGTCTGAAATGACCGTTAGATGTGGAGATGAGACGTCAACTTAAGCCAGGACATGAATATGCATTAGGATAAGTGGCGAGCAGATCTGGATGGCCAGAGTCTACCCATCTAGATCTACGACGAAAGTTCCATTCCGGAGACCCTTACTATTTTGCCTTTAGCGGTAGGGGGGGGGGGTCTGGAATTGGAGGTGCAACTCTCAAACGATCGAGATTAACTCATCATGATCAACGACACTCATGTGGATTCCAAACCCCCCCTTTCCATTCTACCTTTAATGGGGGGGGGTCCAGAATAGTGTGGCGTGTGAAGTGGGGCCCCTCCTGTCATGTCGACCACCGTGTCGCGTTTCCCTCTCTACCACCTGTATTCCACTTAACCACGCAACGGGGCCATTTCTCATTGGATGTTCTCTAGCCCTGTTGAGATTTGTTCCTATTAGCCACTTGCTAACCCTGTAGGGATTCCCCCCCATTGGCCAATCGCTAGCCCTGTCGGGATTCAACGGTTTCCAAGTCAAACGACTCGACATCACTGTAGCGCCAAGGCGCAAAACATGAAAGAGGTACTGAGTTTATTTGGACTGTGATCATGACCCGCGACCACATGGGAGCGAGGAGAGAGAAAGAGACAGCTTACACTGGTCCTCCATGGATGTTTAGGGCTTCTGATTCGGCAGAAGACCAGAAAAATCCAATTTAGGTAGTGGGTATGTGACATGCAGTCATCTAGGAAAAGGTTCAAGAGATGCAACTGCAACAACTCCGGATGGGACTTCCTCCTTGCGATATTTGCTTAGCAGTGTAAAGGCTAAGATCTTCATGCTAAGTTGTGTGGTTGCATCGATGATACTCTTGATAATGATCCCTCTTGTTCCCCTATTAGTTCCATACTTCTTCTTCATCTCTTCTTCTAGTGCTTTCTCCTTGGTTTTGTCATCCAAAAATTGTGTGGGATCCATGCCCCGAGTTGGAAATCCTGTTATGCTCGTGATCATCTCTACGTCTATCGAGACACGCTTGTCCAACCAGATGTCCCTGCCATGCATGACTACTAACATATGTTTGACACATGCGGTTTCATGATGCCCTCTGCCAAAATGTGGTAATTCCAATAGAACTAAAATTCTTGTTTTATGTATCCTAGTTTCCCATTGGAGTGGCTGCTCGATCGATTCTCCACCTGATTTGTGCCTGTAGTCTGTAAAAATACCCTCTTCATAATTTTTGAAAAACTTTCTTTGTCTGCTACATCATGGTACAAGTATTTGAGCATCTCGTTATGACCCAGTAGCTCTGGTCCTACCTGTACCCCATCTAGTATGCATGGTAGAATGATTTCTGGTGCCACATTTTTGCGAGGTGATCCGGGTATTTGTATCTTGCATTTCTTCACCTATGATGGTTGCCTTGAATTTACAGTGGCTTCCGGTTGTTCCTTTGTATACCAGTCCATCCAAGATGATACATCTTTGACCGTCCCTTCTGGTGTATGGTCTGATATGGTCATTTGAGATTTGTCTCTGTCAATTGTTGTTTTCATATTAGGTGTTGTTTCATTGAATTTCATATCTACTTCGGTGCTCTCTGGTTGCACCTCCTTCATAATTTCTTCTTCCTGGTTCTGTGACTCCTATACTTCTGTCGATATGTCTGTATTTTTTCCCTCTGATGTTGGCTGTTGGATTTCTTCCAATATGGGTGTTGAGTGCACCGGTATTGTTTCTGTGGATGGGATTTCATCGATGTTGATGATTTCCGATGGCTGTTGTTCACCTTCTTCCACCTATCCTCGTGATCTGGTGTGAGCCCTGGTTTTCCTGGCAGTCTGGCTCACTTCTTCTTTCTTTGGTGGTGCCAGGGCGGTGAATTTCAAATGTCTTCTAGATTCAAACAGTCTCTATGATCTCTGTGAACTCTCTCTATGCTCTTTAGCTTCTATCGTTCTCTGTCTGTTCTCTTTTCATGAATAGACTATTGGCTCCTACATTTGTGTGTTGTATGTCTTTCCCATGAATCTTGTCAAGGAATCTTCTTTGATTATGGGTTTAATGCACCTTAATTACAGGTTTAATGCACCTCAACAGAGTGAAATATTTAAAAATTTTGATTTAATAAATGAAAAAAAGGCAAATAGGTTCAAGAGATACGGTGCCCAACTCATTGAGGTGCCTTCTACGCACTGAGATGCAACTGAAACAACTCTAGTGGTTTCGTACTTTCCATTACTCTTCCTTTCCATATTTTGTTGGCACGATTAATGTGTCATCTGATCAGTCCTTGCCATCCTTCAATTATGCCTAGTGTTGTCATGTCGTCCTGCTTTTGCCGACTTTCCTTTTCCCACTCATTTCTCTTTCTATGTGATAGTTGTCCTTCTCCTCGTCGAGGCTATGTTTCTAAATTCATGTGGCCTTTCTACCTCTGGTGTACTGTTCCCTCTTTGGTTCTTTCTCGATATACTATTTTTGTTTTTTTTCTTTTTTTGCGTAGTGGATGGTCGACTGTCCTTGTACAACTTTAGTCAGCTCCCATTGATGATCCCTTTGAGTTTTGTGCTTGATAAATCTATTAATTGTATATATCCTCCATATGTGACATATTTTACTTCATATGGTCTTAACCAATTCATTCTGAGATTTCCTGGGTGTTGAAACTATTTGTTGTCATACATCAGTACTAGATCTCCTTAAATGTTTTCTTCTTGATGTGTCTATCGTGCCAAGATTTATCTCTCGCTTTCTAAACTTGTTGGTGGAATCCTTCTAAGATCCAATCTTCCTCCATGGTCATTAGTTGATTTATTTTTTCCTCTACTGCACCTTGTTTTTTCATTTGTGTGATTGCTTCTATGCGCAATCTTTATACTAAAAATTCTAATGGAACTACTGCTTCCTGGCCATAAACTAGTTTAAATGGTGTGTGACCAGTCAAATTTTTGCACGTAGTCTTGTATGCCCATAGTCTTGCTGGTACTTTGAGATCCCATTCATCCCTGTTGATGTTACAAATCTTTGTCAGCAAGTTCTCCAGGATTTTGTTAAATGCTTCCACTATGCCATTTGCATGTGGGTGATATGGTGTGCTCTTCTCGTGATGGACATCAAAATCTTCAGTCGTAGATTTTATGGTGTTGTTTATGAAGTGCGTGCCTTGGTCACTCATCAAAACTCTTGGGAACCCAAATATAGTGATTACTTGCTCAAATAAAATTTGTGTTGTTGTTTTTGCATTGCAATCCTTCACTGGTGCAGCTTCCGCCCATCTAGTTAGGTATTTTGTCGCGGTGATAATGTACCTTTCTTCTGTTCTTTTGGTTCGTGGGTTGATTGGTCCCACAAAGTCAATTTCCCACTTGTCGAATGGTTGTAATGTTATTTGTGGTCATAATGGAATCTCGTCCCTTCTATTGGTTTTGCCTTCCCTTTGACAGACGTTGCATCTGTGACAGTACTCCTTCGAGTCTCTGTGAATTGTTGCCCACCATAGTCTTGTGTGCAATACCTTTTGCGTGGTAGCTTTAGCTTCATAATTTCCTCCTTCTATTCCTTCATGGGGTTATGCTAACACTCTCAATCTTTTTTTCTCTAACATGTATCTTCGCAAGATGCTATCTGCGCCCATTTTGTATAGGTGTCCTACGATTAGTTGATAGTTGACAACATAAAATACCAAGTTTTTCTTATGTGCGATGTTATATTCTTGCGGTGCAGTACCTGTACTCAACTACTAAATGAAGTCTATGAAGTATTCATCAGCGATATGTACTGAGAATAATTGTGCATCTGGAAATTTGTCTTCTAAATTTGTAGGTTATTCTCCATTTGTGACCCTTGATAGGTGGTCAGGTCTAGCATTCAATTTTCCTGGCTTGACTATTACTTCAAAGTCAAATTCCTGAAATAGTAGTAACCATCGATAGATTCTCCCCCCCAACACTGGCTTGTTGACTAGGTATTTCAGGGCTGAGTGATCTGTCAACATCTTAAAGTGTTTTCCCAATAAGTAATGCTTGAACTTTTGCATTGTGTATACCATATCTAGGCCTTCTCTTTCTATCGTGTTATACTTTTGTTCTAAGTCTGATAATTTTCTGCTCGCAAATGCTATCGGGTGATATAAGTCTCTCGCTCCTGTCTGCGCCAAGATATCTCCAAGTGCTATCACAGATGCATTTACATGGACGTGGAATATCTTCTCCCAGTTTGAAAATGCTAATATCGGCACGGTGACCATATTTTATTTTACGGTATCCATACCATGTTCACACTCATCGTTCCACTGAAACTTTCTATCCTTTCTTATTAGCTTTTCCATCGGTTCAGTAATATGCACGTATCCCTTGATAAATTGCCTATACTAACCTATGTGTCCCAACGTCTCTCTTAGCTAACAGAATGTTTTTGGTGGTGGCAAGTTAACAATTACTAGGATTTTTGCGGGACCTATTAGTAAACCTTGTTTTCATACTATATGGCCCAATAGTATCTTGAACGGTGTTTCGAATATGAATTTCTTTATATTATGTGATATCTGACACTGTCTGCATCTTTCCAATATTATCCGTAATACTTCTACATGGTCTTTCAACAAGCTGTAGACTATCCAATCATCCAAGTATACTTCGAGAAACTGGTGGATGAAGTCCTTAAACGCTGTAATGACTACTCTGGAATATATTGATGGTGCATTCTTCATTCCAAACGACATGATTGTGTATTGGTAAGACCCCCATTCTGTTGCAAATGTGGTATTGTATCTATCTTCTTGTGCTATCTTGATCTTATGGTAGCCTAAGAATCCATCAGTGAATGAGTAAGCTTCATGTCCTCCTACGTTCTCTAGCACTTCATCTGTGAAAGTAGGGAACAATTCATGTAGGCATGCATTGTTAAACTTCCTCAAGTTGACACATATCCTTATCCATCCTTGTTTCTTGTCCTATACTACCATTAGGCTTATCCATTCTAATTATTCGACCAGTTCTATGATGTAGGCTTTTAGCATCATGTCGATCTCAGCTTTGACTTTCTCCTTATATATTGGGTTTAGTCTATATGGTCGTTGTCTAATCGATATTGCTTTTGGTCTGATTGGTATCTTCATCTCTCCAAATTCTCCTGTTATACCCTTCATATCTGTAAATTTTGTGGGAAACAAGTTGTTGTATTCATGCAACAGCTCGGTGATGCTTCCCACTATTTTCTTATCCCAGTAATCTCAAATGTTGGCCATTTTGGGATGCTCGGCTATCCCAATGTTGAATTTATTTACCTTGATCAGCGCATAAATGACTTCTGATTCTATCAGTGATCCTTCCACATATCTTTTACCTTATGCTTCTTCAATCTGAATATCGCATGGATTGTCTTGATCAGGTGCTTCCTCTTGCACATGGTAACATGATAACAGTTCCTTGATTGTCTGTTTGTTATGTCGTTGCTCTTATGTGATAATTTATACTTCTGTTTCTTTGATGAATATCACTCTTATCTATTTGAGAGTTTCATCTATGTTGCGGTTCTCATGCTAGAATGAGAAAGTGACTGTGAAATTTTGTTGCAATGTTGTCCATGTCGTAGTTCCTTTACACAATTCCTAGTCTGTATACCAATTCATTGGTATGCCCTCTAGAGTGTGTATGAAATGATGAGGCCATTCCTCTAGGGGTGTCATTTTCCATAGTGTGCTACACTTCTCCAAGTGTTCTATTGGTGCCCCTTGTCCATCATACCTCGGTTTCTTATTGTTTTTTTGTTCAGCGTCGAACCTTATGCATAGTAATCGCTTATATTGGTACCAATCTATGATTGTCTCTTTGTGTGTGTGCCACCATGTTGCGGGTGTGGCCTTGAGAGCTAGATAAAGTGATAACAATCTCATATTCTCTAACACTATGCCTTCTTACTATGTCAAGAATGTTTCCAAATTGTTTACTTTGTGGAAACTGGGTGGTTTTCTGGCCCATCTTACTGCGTGGTATATTCTTGAACATATTCTCATGGATACTTCATGTAGCCTTTGTTTCCAATTATCTAAGCCAATTTCTGAGTCTATGGCACATGAATTAATGATCTGCCAACTGAGTATCCCATCTACAGTTGGTTTTACATAATCCTCATCGCATGCAATTGTTCTGTATAACTAAACGATTTCCTCTAAGTCTAGGAAAGTAGGTTCAACAAACCTCTCCCCTTCTGATGGGTCTAATGGTGTGATGAATATATATTCTCCCTAATCAAATGTCATTTTTCTTGACTTCAAGTTGATTATGGCCTGGTTGTCAAATGCCCAATCCTGACCAAGAAATGTCAGGTAAGGTGTTGTGTCATCCACTATTTCAATGACTTCAAAATCGGATTTAGTGCACACTCCATATAGGTCGAATGTAACTCCTTTCAGTATACCGATTGGTAGGACTCGATGTTGGTTTTCCATTTTCAATTAAACATGTGAATATCCTAATGCAAACTCTCCCATGCATTTCCATGTTTTCTTTGGTAGTACATTAACTTCAGATCCTAGATATAGTATAATGTCTCCCATATTGAAATATCTAATGTTCACATTAAGTCTAAACTCCCTACTTGTTCTTATTCTCGTGTGTAGGTTATTAACTATTTTTGGTTCTATCTTTCCTTCCATCTCAATGCTACATTTTTCTAGTATGTTTTGAAATATTTTCACAGATGATGGATCACTTAATACCTTTACACAAGATTTCAAAAATCCTTTGATTTTACTTAATTGTCCCATGGGTTGCATTTCATTGGTATGATCCAATGATGGAGGCATCTCGTATTTTGGTGCTTCCTTGTTTTGATGTGCAGTTGAAGTCGATGCCATATCTTCCTTCTGAAATTATTGTTTGGCTTCCTTAAATATTGCCTTCTCGTTCTGCATGTCTAACTATTTCCTTGGTTCGATGTTCTTCTTCACCCATTGATTCTATGTTGGTTCCTTTCGAACTATGTCAATACCTATCTTAGCTCCTCCGTGGGTAACTATGTTGATGTTTCATCCGTCATCCCTTACTTCAGCTGAAATCCACTAAACATTTTGGTTGTTCTAGTTCCTCTTTTCCTGGATCTTTACTAGTAGTGTCAGACATTATTCTGTATCGTGGTTCGATGCACGACAATACATACAGGTCGCTGGTGAGAGTGGAAATTCCCTTGAATAATGTCCTAGTTGCTGACAATTGTGACATACCACTAGTCCTCCACCTCGTCTGAAACCTCCTCGGGCACATCCTCCTCCTCTATAGCCTGCTCGATCTCCTGTTGGTGCGTTATACTAAGGCACTTGGTTGTACTGCATGGTATTTTACTGAGGTTGTGTTGTGTTGTACTGTGGCTGCACGTTATTGTATGGTTGTTGCACAGTATTATATTGTTGTTGCACAGTGTTGTATGGAGTTGGAACTTGATTGAACTGTGGAGTGGCTTTCCCAGTCATCATTTCAGCCTACACCCTATATGCATTTGATGTCCTTTCTCACATTAGATCCATAGTTCTACAATATTTATCATCGTTTCGCACTGACTTTCAAAAGGTGCAATATGAGCTCTTTGGGATTGTCTGGTATTTATGCATCATCGTACAATGATAAGGGTCATGACCTGGTTTCTTGCAGATTTTGCACCATAGTCCTTATGTTGGTAACATATTTGGCATTCCTACCACCATATACTGCGTGAATGTTGGAAATTCGTTCTTGTGGTGGCCTTTCATCCTACATGTCGTACACAAAATGACTTCTCGTTTGTCCTTGTTCTTATTCTGGTTCAGCTGGAACCTTAGATTCTTCAAATCCTCCTCAAGTTCTTCGATAGTTGGGTATATCTGTTGGTGCTAGTTTTCTTCTAGTTACAGGGCTTCCTGTAGAGCCTCTGCCTGCATCTAATTTTTTTTTTTTCGTAAAGGGTATTTTAAGTGTGGGAGTAGTGAGTTGACAAACAGGTGTTGATGTTGCATATCAGTCATGAGATATTTTAACTTTCCCTTCAATCCCTTGAATATATCATCAATATCTCATATAGATTCTCCTGGTTTTTGTTGGATTTTGATCATCTCATTCATGTACTAATCCTATGATCTCAACTTCTGGAACTCATTTATAAGTAAATTCTTAATTTCTACTAGTGTCCTTGTCATCCCAGGGGAACTGTTTGTGTCTACACTCATGTACCAGTCTAGTGTGTGGTTTATTATCATAATCACTAGTTCTGCATGTTTGGTATATTGATCAATGATATGTTTTACTTCCCAGACATTTTCACAAATAAACAAGTTCTTCTCAAGGTCTTTTGATGCTTCTCCTCGAAATTTTGGTAACTTGATGGTGGGATCATGTCTTGCCATTTTGAATGTTGAACTACTACATCCACACGGTGTAGATACTTGACTAGTGCTACCTAAACTCGCTCCTCCAATTGTTGTTCCTTGTGTAGATGTACTTCCTGCTATATGACTGCTTCTGATCTTTGGTTGTCTAAACGGTGGTGTTATCTTTGGTGTATTAGTCTCACATGGGTTTATGGGTTCCACACTGACATTAATATTAATAGGATGGTTGCCTTCTCCTCCCGCTCTTGGACCTCTTGTATTCCTTTCGTATGTTGCGCACATGATTTTCTCAATCTGCTCCATAGCTTGGAGATCCTCTACCTCTTCCTCACCACTCACCAAGCCCTCCCTCATGGCTATGGCTCCCTTATTGGTATTCATATTGTATTGGTAGGGTACTCCACTACACGTATTTCTAGCTATTTCCATGATATGCTTGATCTGGTCATCGTCCATCATGATTGGGTCCAAGGGTTCCTCCTTCTTTCCCTTTCCTTTCCCTCCTTCCATTTCTTCTCTTTCTTTCAGTGCTTCCCCCCTTCCCCCATGCACGTAGGGAAGTTTAGTTGTTTGATTTCATTGTCATTACACCTTTGTTATATAGAAATATCTTAATAGAAGTATACAATGCTCAAATGTACCTTCCTCTAGGTCCACATAAAAACTCTTGCTTCGCTGCACTTTACGACTTTGCTGTATCGATTGCAAACTTTGTTATAAACCTTGCCACAATGTTGTCCAGACAAAAATCTATTGTGCGGGTGAATTTGTTGTTCATAGGTTGCAACTACCTAATCTATACTAGGGTCCAATCTAGCTATCGAATCTAGTTCGTTGCATGGTTATCCTTCAACCTTAGTATCCACTCCTGCAATAGATATGGGAAATTGCAGAAAAAGACTTTGTGTAAATCAGTAAACACATATTTCTCAAGATATTTGTGAGGTGTTAATCTAGGGTTTCTATTGTCTTTCTGTGCAAACTCTAGCTCTTTTTTCTTATCCAAGTTTCGATATTTTCTTTGGTGGGATTCCACAGTCTCAACATTCCCTTCTAATGGCTCATTGGTCTCTACCCTAATATCTTCTAGATTTGCCTCCAATAGATTTTCGACTTGTCTCCTCTACTCAATCCCCTCATGTTCCTACCAACGACAACATAACCATTTGTTGGTTATCCTTCCTTTATATACTGTATAAGTTTGTGTGGACCCAGGGTTCATGTCTTTCAGGTTTCTAGCAAGGCCTCTAAAACTATTATCCCTCCTAGTAAACTAGAAGGCAACGCAACACACAGAATGCGATGTGCAGTCTCACTCGAGATAGATTTAATGGGTGGTTGTAAGACTCAGGTGTTTACAACCTAGGATTGAGTGGGAGATAAGTGAGCTAAGTATTGAACCATTATTACAACTTGAAAATGCAACCTATTGTTATTCACGAATAGTAAATCCAATAGCTTATTCCCTCAATATCACAACAACATTTAAAAAGGAAATATAATAAATCATTCATTCAACATAATAATCAATACTTAAGATGATAAATATATGAAAGAATTCATCACATAACATAGATGTACTATGTTTCACCCCCTCCTGGGCTACATCCATAAAGATTTGGCTCTCAACTCTTTTATTATAATATTTTCGCATCTACAACGTCACGTGCTTACAACTCTTCTCAGTCGGGTAAGATCTATATGAGGTGGACTAGATCACACCGAGCTACTCAGGCTACTATCTAACCCTCGATATCTACCCTCCTTCGTCTTCTCCGGCTCAACAACTTATAAAATAGGTCTTACAAGAAAAAATTTCATATCGCACCAACTCATGCATAACTACCATAACCACAATAATAATTCGAAGTGAACCCCCTATGATACCTAAGTATCTCTATTTATACATTTCAGGCTCTTCATCCATTTATAATACCTTACCAAAACCCTAACCCTACTGTTGTTAGGTCTTCCTCCCATGCGTGTGTGTTGTTCTTCCTTCCAGTTGTTGCTTTGTTTGCATCTGTGCATGTTGTACTTCCTTCCAACTATCGATTCCCTTGTGCATGCTTTCTTTCCCAAAAAACTCCCATGCTTTTCCACTTTGGCCTTCCTCCAACACCATGTATCAACCATGTACATCAACAATGTACATCAACCCTTCACCATATCACTCAATCATGCGATACACCATGTACCATAGGATATATCAAGAAAGTACCATCAACGGTGTACCTCAAGAAAGTACCAAATATCCAAGATCATATACCAAGTATATGACTCAACCATGCACCTAATATGTGCCTCAACAATATACCAAATATTTTCCTCAAGCATGCACCATAACATCATCAACATGTAACCCTAAAAATATGCATATAAATATACCTGTAACTTTCTAACGTACCTGGAGTATGTGATCATATACTTCTAGACCTTCCTCAACTTCAACAACAAGAGAATAAAATCTTCATCAAAATTTACCTCAGTCTTAGGGGACTAGCTTTTGGATTAGTCACAATTCCTAAATTTCAAAAATGATAACTCCATACCTATAATTAATAAAGGTCTGAAAACTGTACAAAATAGTATTCAATATCGTCTATGCAATTCCTCCAAGTTTCACTACTTGGAACATCGTAGAAAATGAGTTATAGCAAAAATGGCAAACCTTGTTGACTTCTAGCTTGTTCTAGATAGTGAACTTGTAGAACATTACATGCGTGGAATTGATATATAGATATAAATATTATACAAAAACATACTACGAAATATAATCTATCCAATGCATTTGGTCTCATTGAATTTGGATCCTTTGTGAAGAAGTTATGACTGTTTTAACCAAAACACATGTTTTAGAGTAGTTTCAAGACTAGCCAAAAACCATATTTTCCACAATTTGTATCTCAGAAAACACAATGACCCAGAATCTGAACTTGTTACCATAGGTACATTGACATTTCTTCCCACCCCCCTCCAATATTTTGTATCTTAATCATTCTATAAAAACAATTATAGCGAAAATGGTAAGATGACCTTTAAATAACATACTTTAGAACACATAATCACAAGTCTTCATCCTCCTTTGAAATTTCACCCTTATTTAATTCATATTCACTCTTAAATTCACCTCATGTCTCCTTGGTTGCCTCATATAATAGTTACTTACTCAAATATAATATATTCAATAAAATGTGTGTGTGAATGTACTTATGAGTGACTTATTTAGGTGTATATATACTTTTTCTAAGTAACCTCGTTCCTTAACTTTAGAGATTCTTCAACTTTATTGTTACAACCACTTTACCCTTTCATTAATGACTTTAATCCAATTAGGTGCTTCTTAACCCATATTGTGACCGACTATGGGCTTCTTAACCCATCTTTGGGGCTTCCAACTTCATGACATCATAACTCCTCAACTGTGAGGAATCATGTGGCGTATCACCTATCACTGAAAATGACACGACAATGAATATCCATATATTAGTGTATTACCAACATTTACACTATCCTTCATGTCCATATTCTTCAACCAACTTTGGATACCATAACCACACCTCCAGGGTTTCATGTAGACTTCATCAAATGCACTCAACACATCTGTTGATATTAACCACTCCATCAATGACAACTAACTCACCATCAATATCAACCATATCTCCAGGGATACCAGGTGTCTTCAAGGGTTGAAATCAATCTCTACGGGTTGAAATAAAAGACAACCAAATGTCCAAACCAACATTCCAACATTTTAGTGGAGGAAATTTCTTGTTGTTTAGGAGAATAATCCATTGTAAAGAAGAAAATCACCTTGATGTTGATGTCTAGCTTTGACCCAAAGAAATATTTTTTTTATGTTTCCATGATGTGTGTGCAGGATTCTTTTCCACTTTGCTAATTGTTGGAGAAGAAAGGATTGGAATTATATCCATATATCTTAGACCACATTCAACTATATTGTAAAGGTTCTTTAAAGGAAAACTTAAAGCAAATCCTTGGCATAAGCAATCAATGGATATCAACACTTTCCTTGTGGGACTTCTTGAACCTCTTCTGATTGGATGGGATACAATGCAACAAAGTGTTTGGTTAAAACTTTATTTTTTATAGATATTGTACCATCTTACCTCTTGGTAAGATCTAAGTTCCCAACAATGAGAACCATGATATGAAAATCATAAATTTGTTATAATGAACTCCTTTGCAAAGAACATTTGAGATTTTTGATATTTAATATTGTATTAATTTCACTTAACTTCTCACAAATTTAGCTCATTATTGATTGAGATTTTTTTAATACGTTGCTAGATTCTTCTTTTTTATTCTTGATTTTCATACATTTCATTATGTTATGTGCATCAATCAAATATCACTAGTTTCCAAAATAAATTGTATTATTTAATTTACTTATGAGATGGAGGTATAGATGCTACAGGAAATAGAATACTACATGTTCATTGAAGTCTCTACAAGTATGCTACGGGAATGCTACGAGAGGTGTTATAGAAACTTCATCTTCAACAATGCTATGAGAAATTCCTTCCTAGAAGTTGCTACGGGATCATTTTGGGTTTGCTACAAGTTGCTACAGGTTATCGTGGATAGAAATTTATGTTAGTTGTGATGAAATTTACTGAAACTGCAGGGATGGTTAGTTTGAAAATGGAAAGAAGACATTTGAGGTCATGTCTTATTTTGAGATCATGCTTGATTTATTCATTTTCCATCTAAATCCAAGTTCCTTGAGATGCCTTGCATAGAAGTTGGAAGATAGTAATTCTTTGCAAAGTTTACATTGTACAATTGAATGCGTCTTAGCAAAGTGAACTGCTAAAGAATAAAATCGAATCTCAAAAGAACAAGTAGACATGGTATGATTGTTGAAAATTTTATTTCTCTTGGAGAATCATGTTTATATGCATATTTTGAATATTTAACTGTAAAAAAAATAGTTTCTACATATTCTCCTTAGAAATTGATTAAAATAGGGAGTCCAATTCTGTCCTATGATCTATTAGACTCGAAATATTGTTGTAGTAATTATGTGGACCCACAAAATTGGAGGCATCCAAAAATATCTATAGAGAGTGTGAAGGTCACTTTGATATGCTCAGGTAAAGTATTCAACATGATTGATATTTTATTCCCACCATAGTTTTCCATTAATGATTAACTTCTTGGTCTCATAAAATAACCAATACTTTAGATGTATTTATTTTTTCCAAACTTACACAAAGTGGTTCTTTTTACATATTCATTATATAAAACATATGAAAAAACAAAGCATGTAATAATTTCCATCTTTTCTTTCAAAATAATGTATAACCTCCTATCTTTGAAAAGATGAAAATACATAGATAATGAGCATAAAAAAAAAGAAAAATGAGACATTAATCATTCTTTGTACTTTACAAGAGAGTCATATAGTTTGATATAAGCTTGCTTCCTCTCTTTATTTACTTGATTACAACACAATGTCCAAATAATATGGATTAAAAAAATTATTATAGACTTCTAACATTACCATTTGTAATGCCCCATATTTTGACCTTGGGTAGTTAGAACATTATTGTTTGTTAATTTTAATAATTCAAAGTTTAGCATTGTTGGAGTCAGTTAGACTTGGTTAGACATTGAGATGTGTACCTCTAGACCTATTTGTATGTTATATGATATATGCTCATGACAAAGATAGTTATTTGATTATTTGAACATGAAAA
>ML777090.1:899763-920465 GCA_009831015.1 Picea engelmannii
GAAGTGTGTATTGAAATTTGATAAATAGGGAGAAGAAGTAGAGAGGAGGGGGAGGTTGGAGCATGATGAGAGGTTGTGACATTTTTGGAAGAGATGATTCTTGTGATAGTTTCCTTTGAGCATTTGTGCTTTGCTGTTCTTGGAGTCATGGGCACGGAGGGCCAAGAAACCGAAAGGTTTCTTGGAGCTAGGAAGCTGGCTAGGCTCCTAGTTGGCAGGGAGGATTCCGTTGTTTCACTCTGGGCAAGCGGGAAAATAATGCTTGGAAGCGCCCAGGACTACAATACAACCGGTGAGCTTCGACAAGCTAAGGAGGAGGTATTTTTCAGTAATATTTTGTTATTGATGTTTTGAGTATACTTATGTTTTAAGTTCTTAAATCTTAAAGTTAGCCTACTACTTATTTCATCATGTTATTAGATTTATCATTGAGCAAATGTAGAATAATTGTGTAAATGAAAATGGAATTATGCTAAAATGAAGTTGTTATTGTGTATGTATTTAAATAACTGATTATTTGCTTAGCATCTTGTACTTGGGTGCTACACCATTCATGATGACTTGAAGTTGAGGCTCATGGTGTACGTCATGTTCTCCAAGACTTGAATCTCATGGAACTTGGAAACTACAAAACATTTGCTGAGACCTACAATTTCTACACACAAAACTTGAATTTTATCTCCTAGTATTAGACATTTGAGTCTTTCTAAGGCTTGCAATTTAAGAAAATATATTTACCGAGGCTTGCAATTTAAGAATTACAACTACCGAGGCTTGCATTCTTTTGCAACTGCTTTTGTTTTGCAAATCAATGATTAACAGTGATTCCGCATTGATGTTTTGAACTCCAAATACTGAAAAAAATTTCTAATAAACATTTATTTCTAGTCTTCAAATACAATCCATAATTTTCATCGTATAAAACCCTCTCTCTTAGAAAAATAATGACACATGTATGAAGTCTTTTCCCATAAAATCATTTTCTGATATCTCAATTTCATATTTGTTTTTTTTTGGTAGAATAACATACTACTTAACTTTCGTTATTTTATTTATATGTTGCATAATTCAATGGCTCAACAACATTCCAAGAGTGAGTTGAAATCAATTGTATTATACAACAAAATTTATCAAGGAAAATTGGTTCATTCCAAGAGTGAGTTGAAATCAATTGTATTATACAACAAAATTTATCAAGGAAAATTGGTTCTGATGATATTATCTATTGGGTTATGGGTAACAATGAAACTATTAACAATTGGATTCTATGGAGAAAAAAAAGGCGTTTGCAAGAAATTAATATTCATTGGAAACCTTTGGTAAATGAGTAATGCAGGAAAAAAAAGTGGAAATGATTTAAGTGGAACATGTCTATGACTATAGAGATGTCCAAATAAAAGTTTATTTTCAGCCAAATTTTCCCAAAATTGATTGTAATTGTAAGTATGCATAACCAATCTGGATATTGTAGCTTGTTGAAGTCAAATTTTATTTTAAGCTTCTGGGATTTCAATATCTCTTTAGTTTTCTTTTATCGAAACATGAATATTACATTTATCCAAGATTTATGCATATCAATCTGGAAAAAATGGAGACTAATTGAATGCATAACAAGTGTTTTCCAAGTTGTTCATTCAAAAATAAGAAAACTACTCTATCCTGGTAAGGATCCCACGTAGTTAAAGAAAAAAGTTGTATTTTTTTATAACTATGAAAACATTCTTCTGAAAACAATTGGATCATGTGGATATCTCAAAAAGATCCCTTTACCTTCCCTTAGCTTATTGGAATGGCCAAGTGTAGATGATTTTTATGTAAATTATTTTTGTTACAAGTTATTTTCAGAAATGCAAATTGGAATGAAAGGAAAAGGTGGCTTTCATCTGCATAGTGTAATTTTCATGACATTCTCTTTGGTCAAATATTTGGTCAACAAGTGCCACATGGACTACCACAGCGCAACATAAAAGATTTGGTATGATTTTCAATATCTATTGTTTAGTAAAAGATATGTAAAAGGTGTTGTTCTATGAGTTTAAGAACATACGCTTAGCTCCAGGTAAATTTAAGAACATAAATTTACATTGCAAATGGTTTATTTGCATATACATCAAATTTAGGAACAAGCGTTTAGTTTTGATATGGAAGCATAAATTAAAAAATTTCATTAATTAATGAAGAGAAAGCATATTCATTCAAATTTCTTTATTTACTTTGTATATGAATTTTGCACAATAATTTATTTCTTTATTTACTTTGTATATGAATTTTGCACAATAATTTTGGGTTTTGCATTTTTTATCTACCTAGCTGAAGCATCATTGGAAGCATGGCAAGCCATTCGTTGTTCAAACCATGGCAAGCCATTTATTGCTCCATTCAAACTGATGGGTACCTCAGAACAGAATAACTATTCCTTACCTTTTTGGGATCATCGTGCGTATCTTGATAGACTTATACCAAAAAGAATATTTCATGTCTAAATGCTTACAATGGAAAGCTGAGTGTAAACCATGATATATAGTGTGTTTATGAAGAATGTATTTTAATTTATTTTCATGAAAGATAATTTCAAGACCATAAGGTCTAACAACACTTTTAAATAGATAGTATAACTGTAAAAAATAACAATTTAAAATTACTATTATTTAATATTTAAAATAATAAATTTAAAATATAATACAATTATTTACTGTTTATAATAATAAATTTAAAATATAATAATCATCATTATCTTATATTTAAAATAATAAATTTATTAGCGTTATATTTAATATTTTTTCACAAAGAACGTGTTGTATCATATTGATTTGAATTTTGTCTTATTCATTAGAATCATATTAAACTAAAAAGATCGCTTATCAATTTCTTAAAGAATTAAGATACAACGATTTATCTTTTATAATTCCTCGTGAATGATGTTTAATATTAAAAAGTTTTATTGAACCTCGAATTCAACGATAATCTTTCGTAATTCGTTGTGCTTCAATCTTTAATATGAAAGAGTCTAAGTAATGCAAAATTCAGTGATTTGTCCAGTTATAGTATCTACCTCACAATGTCTACTTGCAAATTGCAAAATTTAAGATCATTAATAAAAATCAATTAAATTAAGCAAATTAAGTTTACATCTTAATCCTTATTTATACACTAAATTAATTAACCATGGTGTGTTGTGTGAATGGCTATGTAAATAAAATAATAATATAAACGTTATTTACATAATGTTACATTGGCAGATGCAAACTATCTTCCATAAATTTAATCCGACCTTTAAGTTTTAACCTTGAATTTACTTTAAAAAAAAAAATAGCGAACAAAACATTGGTGAACAAAGACTTAATTCTCACTCAGGTGAACACTTGCTAACAATGGTTCCTTATGAATACTATCAGATTTTGGATTGACACAAAAATTTAAACAAATTTCTACGTGTTAGACTAGCCATCACCTAATTAATGTGTTCAACAAAAGGCAGGGACTAGCTCTAGCTCCTCAGCTAATTCCCTTGTTATATTATCATATCATTATATTGTTTACCAATTGTTATATTGTCAGGTTAATTCATTATATTGATATAATGGTTAAACATACATTAAGTGTATTGTTATATATTTTTATGCATGTGTAGCATTAGATGGACCGTTGTTGTGAAGCAATTTCATACGAGGGAACAAATTATTTCTACATTGAAACCTCTCTTTTCTTCGATAGCTTTTACTTTCATTTTCATTATCAAGTGTATCTCTCTTTAAGGACCCATCTTTGAAGTGTGAATTTTCATTGCATTAAATTCCTTTAATTTTCTGCAGCATAAGTGTGAATCCACTAAAAGAATGTCATTGAAGGTTAAATATATTAATAAGGTATTCTTACAAAGTTGCATGGACATCCTTGTATGAAATATTGTAACTCAGAACGTTTATAACATCAATTGTCCCACAACCTAATAACAATTTTTTTAGTGATAATTTGCAACAATTTGATTTCTTTTATTTTCCACAGTAGAAGAAGTTACTAGAAGAAGAATCATCGAAAGGATTAAGACATATTAGTAAGTTACACATGTGAAGTTAAATGAACATACATACATGAAATATTGTAACTCTGATCCTTTATAATACATATTGTCTCGCATCCCAGTGATATATTCCGAACATTAACTTCCAGTAGCTTGCTTTGATTTAATTTTCTTGGTTTTTTTGGATTGTCACCGAGGTAGGATAGATTAGATATTTAGTCCGACATTTCCTATGCTTTTACCTCTAATTTTATGAACATCTGGTCGATAATTTAATGTCAATAAATTAGCATATAATTTTCCCGATAGAGTCATCGATATGGAAAACTAGTAAAATATATGCTACTTCAATTCCTTCCAATGAGTTATTTGCAATTTTGTTTTCCACTGGGTGGGATAGATGTTGATTAATTTGGTTGGTTGTCATTGATGTCAACCCTTGAAGCAAGTCTGGTAGAAAATTCATGTAGCCCCAACAATATGAATAAGGAACTTCAGTTTGATTGATATATATGTAACATATCGCTCTTTCGCGCATTGAGAAGACTTAATCTTTGAGGACACTTGCGTGCAAGTGATCTAGTTCTTTACACGATTCATTGTTGTGATTATTTTTATGAGATATTACAGATTTGATGATATGCTATTTTGTTGCATTTACATCAACAAGTGCTATTGACTGATTTATCCTGAGTGTGAAGGACTCTGGACGTTGAGGATGTCAAGGCATCGATGAAACTCCTTGGACTTTGGATCAAGTCAGGGAGTGGACTGTTAGGGTTTGAATGTTGTTGATATGACATATGTACATATGATTAGATATTATGATGTTGATTGTTATTGCTGACATGATTCATTAATGGATGCAGATTGACGATAAATTTCCGACCAGACTCACATTTGGAGTAAAGGGGTCACGCACGACAACCAAATACATTGAGGGAGAGGTGTGGCAGTAACCCTGCCACAACCTACTAGCACTCCTATCGTGGCTCGAACTGTAGGTTAATGATTAAATAGTTCAATATATCCACGATGTCATGAGGGAAGACTGTGACAGTCGCTCACGATGATTCTAAGGGGCATGCAATAAGGCAAGGTCCGTATTTCTTAGAGGCCCTTAGTCTCCCACAAGATCACCTAACAGAGTATTGACTCCAAGGTTTTGATGTCTACCGAATTTAGTCAAGAGGCAAGTGGAGCCCTTGGAGTATGTAGTGCGTCTTGAAGGGCACATCGCAAAAAGAAAATGGAAAGAGGTGAGTGGCACCCTTGGAGCACGCAGTGCGTCCTGAAGGGCAAGTCACGATTTTAACTAGTAAGTTAATAAACCTGGTGCCTAGAAAGTTATGCCTCCTTAGGACCTGGTCGGTCTTAAAATGAATGATGTGATAAGTAAAGTTTAATAACTATTTTTTCCCTTAAGAACTGTCACCAAGCCTAGTGAATTGGAAACCTACGTCTAAGTAGAACATGTGGATAAAGAAAAAAATAAATAAACATGTAACAAGAATGGGGGTAAGAAATTCAAACTTAATTGTTAAAGTAAAAATTATAATGGAGGATTAAATTTATTAAAAGGGTAAATGGTTGCTTTTATCTACACTTGCTAAATTGATTTTTAGTTAAAAAAGAAAAAGGGGAAAGCTAAAATGAAAGGAAACTTAAATAAAAAGGGAAACTTAAAGAAAAAGATGAATGTTTAACTTAATAAGGAATCTAGCCTTTGGAACTTTCTATTTATGAACTCAACTAGGAATTAAGTAAGGCATAAGTCATTTAAGAATTGTAAGGGAATAATGGGACACCGAGGAGATTTTTTAGGAACGTGTTTAGGTGGGTGGAGGAAATAGGAAAAATTAATTAATTTTCTGGTGCAACTAGGGGATCGGATGACATGTGTACGGGAGAGGTTTTTCCTAATTAAAAAAATGAAAAAAGAATATGATGAGTGTTTGGGAAACTAATGACTAAGAAAATCTATAAAAAGGATGTCGAAGGAGGAGTAGGGGAGAGATCTGGCTTGTGTAACGTTACACTGCTGAAATTTCATCTTGACTGAACTTTCTCTTGTGGAAGTTTGGATACCCACCTCGGGTAATGAGTGGTAGTTCGACCTTGTGAGGTGAGTTGGGAGCTAGCATTCTCTAGTATTGTGTGCATGGCCCCTTTTCAGCTCGAGGGGCTCAGGGGGGAGAAGAGTAACCCTAGCATTGGTTGGGAGGTATCGGTGAGGTCACATCCATTGGAAAGCAAGAGCTGGATGGAGTGTGCACGGGACAACGACTTCGGAGAATTCACATTTGGCTATAGTACGCATGTGTATATTTGTATTGAATGGTATTTAAACTCCCTATATAATGCATCTCTCTAACATCAAAATCATGCATGCGTCACTGTGTTAAAAATTTAGTCAATGTTTTGTCCTGACAATTTACGTTTGTGAAATTTGGTTGAAGGGTAGTTAAATTATGTTCCTGCGCCTTCAATTAAGGTACTTCTATTGTGTTAAAGTTTATGTTTTGTTCAGCGTAACACTATCCATAGATTTCATTTTTATCTTTCAATGAATTTTTCTTGATGAGCCCAGCGTTTTATGATCAGAGATTTCAAAGCTATCCCAACCTTATGCTCACTATATTTTTTATTTGATTTCCCATGGCAAACCCAACTCTGAATGCAAATGACTTCTCTGCATTTTTTTTATTTAATTTAATACAAATAAAAAATGTGTTTTTATCTTTTGTTCCTTTATCCTTTAAGTTATTAGTTTGTACCTGAGCAGTTAGCCAAGAGCCAAATTGACTATCTTTCACTCCGGTGTTAAAGATTTAGATTCAAATGACTTGCTTTCCTGTGCATGGATAATAATTGTAGGATCATTTCTCTACCCAACAAGGAATTATCTCTTGGGAATTTATTCCCTCCTTAGCCTCTGCGATTATTGTGATTGATTCTCTACAAACTCGTGCTTCCACACAATGATTGGGGATGTCTCTCCAGTTCACCAAAATTTTTATTTCTCTATGATTAATGTTGTTTTTACTCTCTGCAATTTCGTTTTTAATTGTCCACCAAATCCATTACTTGTACAATGAAATTTCCTCCTTATTGCTCAACAATTTTGTGGTCTTTACTCACTAGATTCCATTTTTAAGGCCCACTAACTCTTCTCGGAAATACCCCAAAGGAATGTCACTTCTAGGAATCATATGCTCATGGATTATACTCACAATGGTGAAACTGGTAACACTTTGCCATTGTTTAACCAATGGAGTTTGACTGAAAACCTTACTTGATCACTATCATTGCTCTCCATTCCTCCTATGCTAGCTAAAGGGATCGTAGGATGGATAAGGAAATGCAATGAATGAAACTCCTCGCATTATTAGTGGACAATGTCAATGAACTGTGCGAGGAAGGACGCTTGATCGATGCATTTCATTTCTCTATGTTGGGGGTAAACGAGAAGTCCCCACTACTTGTGTGTGTCTTTTGAAAGGTTGTACAAACCTAAAGAAAATCACAAGAAGGGTTCATTTGCACAGGCATTGTAAAGGTGCTTGACATAGAGGTATTGCTATTTCATTTCCATGTCTACCCAACGTCACAGATCTGTTGCAGATTGCGTTTGGAATACAATGTCACATAATATGATTGCGAAAAAATGTTGGCTATCCAGAGCCACTTTGTCATTTAGTGAATGGAAAAGATTTTCCATTGGGTTGGAGTATATGGATTTACAGGAGTCAAGTTTAACATTTTCCCTCTTTTAATTTATTTCTCATAGGGTTATTGCAATTCCTTGTTTCTAAACAAAATTGTGATGGTGGGTATCCTTTTCTATATTAATGTGCTTGGTATTTTTACTAACATAAGCATCTCAGAGGTAATTTTCATAGAACGATGGATTTTGACAGTAGCTTACTCAACGATGCTCGGATAGTTGAGAATGTTTTGTCTAGCCAACATGATGCTAGGGAATAAAGAGAAAACTATGGATTTTATATATCTAATGGATGTATTTTGGCAAAAACAAGTTCCTGAGATGAATTGGTACCCTCATTTAGTTAATGGCGCAAATATTTTATACCCTTAATTTACTACAACTCCATTTTAAAATAGCACGTCGATTTTAATAACCACCCCGCGATTTGATGCAGTTACATAGAGTTTTTTTACAGAGTTCTATAAATGCCCAGAAGATTTAATTATGGAGTGGTTAAGAACTGGAAGTATTATGTAATTAGCAATGTTTTATTTTTTTTAATTATGGAGTGGTTAATAACTAACAACATTATGTAATTAGCAATGTTTTGTTTTGTTTAAGTGATTAAGAGTTGGCAGTATTTTTGCAATTTAGAAAGGTTTGTTTTTGGCAGCGAATAGCACCAAAAACTTATTTACTATTGAATTGAAGTTACTACTACACAGATATGTTTATTAACATTGAACTCCAATCATTACTACACAGGGATTTTATTTCTATCTCAAATTCTTCAAAACTGGTATTAGATCTGTAATATGTATATGAGCACTTTAAAAAAAAAAAAAAAAACAATAGTTATAATATTTTATTTAAGATTGATAACACCACTTTGTTTTCCTGCATAATGTGGTTAATGATTTATAAACCAAATCTACATTTGGTGACATACTGACTATTCACCTCTATCCTAATTTGTTTTTTCCTTTTGATATAAATATAAAGGGGGTCCTCAATGTTTATAATTTTTGGATGTCTAATACAAATTTTTTTATTGAAATTGCTATTGAAAAGGGTTATAAAAGTTTTACTATGATTTTACAAACTACAAGTTATTCACCTTCAACACTTTCTCTTTTATTTACAACTTTAAAATACCATTTTCAATAAAAATGTATGTTAGTGCCAACTGATTTTAGGTGCGATAGATTTTATGTTTGGTAGGAGGTTTGGAATATTTTTGTTTGAACGTGGGTCCCTAGTGCCTCAGTCATAAGTTGGCAACGTGATACCTTATGACTGGGTCTTTGCACATGTTGATGGACTTGCACATACAAACCTGAGTTGAATCATGTGCCTCCCGCTGTGGATGATGTTTTTTTCTCAAGTAAGGTTGTACTTGTTGTAACGTTATTATGAATGTTTTTCGCTTTTCAGGAAGGTTCTAGTTACTGGTCATTGAAGTTGTTTTGGTTGGTTGTTTTATGTTGTCTTTTAGATTAGTAGGTGTGATATCGTGTGTGTCAGGTGGGACATAGACACCTCCTTGTTCCTCAAAACAGTCGCTAGCCTTGAGACCTTGAATGGTCAAAATCGATGGGAACCTGGGTTTGAGCATTGCCTATGTGTCTTGGAGGTCCTAACCTTGTAGGGTAAGACAAGCGAGTATTCGTTTATATTTTTCGCCTGACTGACTGTCTTATGTTGCCTCCAACTTCTTGATGTGCTAGTATGCTAGGTCATTATGTTTTTCTGTTGCCTGAATTGTCTACCTTGTGTTTGTCGTCGAGTTGCGTTGATTGACTATTATCGTTGTTACTTTCCTGATTTAAATATATGTGTGTGTGTGTGTGTGTGTGTGTGTGTGTGTGTGTGTATTGCATTGGTTATGCATCGCATGTTGTCGTAACGACTCGGGGTCTTTACATATGGTATCAGAGTGGTTCGACCCGCGACTTGGGATCACTATGAATTCCATTGATTTGATAATTGATTATAATGTTGCTAATTAAGTTGACCTACATTCATGCAGGTAAACATGATTAGAGGATGTCACAGAGGAAAAAAACAGGGTGTTAGGGGAGGAGGCGTGATTCCCCTAGTAGCATTTATGCCTCAGGGGTCTAAACCCTAGGGAGAAGAACATGTTTTTGGGCAGGAACAGATAGATGTGGGTGATGTGGTTGGGCTGATGAGGTCTTTTCAGGGGATGTCTAAGGAACTGATCATTCGTTTGGATAGAGATGAGACCAGGGTGTTGGTAACCCTTGAGGGTCCATTGCGTGCTCCGGTCGGTACTGGTAGCATTCACTGACAACTCGAGAAGGTCAATTTTCCAAAGTTCTTTGGTGCCCCAAATGATGCAGCCATTGAGGCATGGTTGGAGAATATGGCTATTTTCTTTGTACTTCATGAATATACCTCCAACATGAAGGTCTGCATGATGGTCTTTCAACTAAATAGGAGCTCTCTTTTATGGTGGAAGACACTCATGCTGCAATTGATCATGGTCATCGAAGATGTGTCATGGGAACTGTTCAAGGAATGGTTCTGAGAGAGGTATCTATCTAAGGAATTTAGTGAGCATCATCTCATCAATTTCAATGCCCTGTGACAGGGTGACCATACAATTCCCGAGTACGAGGCCCATTTTATCGAGTTTCTTCGGTATGCTCTGCACCTGAATACCAAGAAATTTAAGGTCAACAAGTTCTTTTTTGGCCTTAACATCAACATTCATGCAAAGGTTAGGATTCTAATTCCTCAAAACTTGGATGATGTTGTCCAAAAGGCCCTCATATCTAAGGAGGAGCTTATCACTGGGGGTCAGAGTAGGACTCTAGTGAGACCAGTGGGACAAGCGCCATCTGGTGCGCAACAACATCAGACACTAGCTAGACATTCACCAGGATATCATGGATTTTAGAGAGGAACCACTTTCACTACACCTCGATGACCAATGCCTCAACATCAAACTCCTTACCAAGGACCACAATACCAACAAAAATATTGATTGCAACAACAACAGTTTAGGCCTATTCAGCAAAACAGACCAGGGTTCTAGGCCGGTGGGTCGTCAGGTTCTACTTTGGGTACCAAGAGTATTCGACAGAAGAAAGGGTGTTGGACATGTGGGGAGCCACATTACCAGTGTGACTCCCCAGTGGAGAGGACCTGAGCATCTAGATTAGTCAGACCCACTACCGTGGGAGATTTGGGAAAGGCCCATTGGATTCATGCAGTAGTGAATAACCACTAGGAAGAGCACCAGTCGACTGTGCTCAAGACGTAAGGTGACATCGCTGACAAGAACCTTAATAATTTGATAGATCCAGGTTCTACCGAGAGTTTTATTTTTTTTGCAGCGCTAAAAATAATTAAGGTAAAGGCAGTCAAACAGGATGAGTTTAGCTTTGTGGAAATGGATTTGGGAGACAAAAAGAAGGTTGGTGGCAAGGTTGCGGGTTGTATCCTTAACCTGGGAGAGTTTGTCACTAGGGAAAACCTGTACGTCACAACCTTAGGTTCTTATGACGTCGTGATCAATATCAATTGGTTGGAATCGCATGATGTGATACTCGAATGTAATACAAAATGGTTGAGCTTGATCGATGATGAGGGACATAGACGCATGATTGTAGGTTGGAACCAGGGAGTCTCCCCGAGGTTTATCTCTTCCTTCTAGCTATGAAAGAGAATGTGCAAGGGATGTAAGCTTTATGTGATCCTTGCATTAAACAAGAAGGGAGTAGCAAAAGGTATAGAACACCTTTCGATGGTGAGAGAGTTTGTGGATGTATTCCTTGAGGAGTTACCTGGGATGCCACTGGAGAAGGAGTTGGAATTTACCATCGACCTAAAACTGGGAACTGCATTGATAGAAAGAACGCCTTATCGGATGTCAACCTCAGAGTTAAAGGAGTTGAAATTGCAACTGAAGGAGTTGATGGGCCTAGGACTTATACTTCTAAGTGTGTCACCATGGGGTGCGCCTGTTATCTTCATACGGAAGAAGGATGGGTCATGCAGACTCTGCATTAACTAACGTCAATTGAGCAAGGCAATGATAAAGAATCAATATCCATTGCCAAGGATTGATGATATGTTTGATCAGATGAAGGATGCGACGGTGTTTTCAAATATTGAATTGAGATCAGGGTTTCACCAGTTATAGATCAAAGAGGAAGACATCCCTATGACTGCCTTTAAGACGAGTTTTGGACATTACGAGTTTACTTTTTTACTGTTTGGACTAACGAACGCCCCAAGAGTATTTATGAGCTTTATGAACGGGGTGTTCCACGAATAATTGGAAAAGTTCATCCAAGTATTCATTGATGATATTTCGATTTAATCTTGGACGATGGAGGAGCATGATGATCACTTGTGCATGGTACTACAGTGTCTACGAGAGAACAAATTATATGGGAAATTGTCTAAATGCTCATTTTATCAATCATAGATTCATTACTTAGGGCATTCCATCTATGGTGAAGGTATCATTGTGGATCAAGGAAAGTTCGAGGCTATTATGGAATGGCCTACATCGACTAATTTCACAGAAGTGCGTAGCTTCATGGTTTTAGTAGGATACTATCGACGGTTCGTCGAGGGTTTTTTGAATATAGAAAATCCGATTACGGAATTGGATAGGAAGAACAAGAAGTTTGTTTGGACCGAGAAATTCGCAGAGGAATCTCTGAGGCTCAAGGATTTGTTGACGACATCACCAATACTGAAGGTCCTTGACATGGACGTGGAATTATTGGTATGCACTAACACCTCCAAGGAATGCTTACGCGGAGTCTTGATGAAATACGGTCAAGTGATCGCTTACATCTCGAGAAAGTTCAGAAGGCATGAAGAGAACTATGCGACACACAATTTGGAGTTGTTAGCCATTGTTTATGCCTTGAGAGTTTGGAGACACTACATTATTGGACGAAAATTTGAACTAAAAATGAACCACTTTGGTCTACAACACATATTTACACAAAGAAACTTGAACGTGTGACAACGACGTTGGTCGAAATTGCTTAGCGAGTATGATTTTGAGATTACTTACATAAAAGGAACAGTGAACAAAGTGGCTGATGCGTTGAGTCAGAGACCACACATCTTTTCAGTGATGCTTCTTTAGAAAAATCTATGTGAAAATATTCTAACTTTACAGCGTGACGATGAATGGTACAAAGAGGTCAAGGACTTTATTGGACAAAACACAATGATGGTAGCAAAATTTGAGGAATTTACTGTGGACAATGATGGATTAATGAGATTTAAAAATGGAATTTACGTACCGCCCAACGACAAGTTGAGGAGTTTGATCCTAAATGAGGCTCATAGAGAAGTATACATGGCTCATTTTAGATTCACGAAGATGAGGGAAGACCTTAAACCCTTATTCTTCTAGAAAGGAATGAAGGAAGACATAGTCAACTACGTGGAAAGATGTCTATAATGTTAGTAGGTGAAGGATGAACATATACATCTGGAAGGATTACTACAGCCGCATTCTATTTAGAAATCGAAACGAGAGGTAATTTCGATGGATTTCATTGTTGAATTTCTGTTGATGGCAAGGAGACACGACTCAATTTTTGTGGTAGTCGACACTCTAATGAAGAGTGCTCATTTTATTCCTATGTGTATGACGTATCAGGCACCTGCAATAGCTACAGTTTTCATCAGTGAGATTGTGAGGCTACATGGCATGCCTAAGAGGATTATATCTTATAGAGGATCAGTTTTTATAGGATGATTTTGGACTAGTTTCCATGAGGCCTTGGGAACCCAAATTAACTTTAGTACCTCTTATCAGCTAGAGACAGACATGCAAACTGAAAGAAAAAACCAAATCTTGGAGGATATTTTGTGTATGTACGTGATGGACCAACAAAATCATTGGGAATAATTCTTGCCATTGGTATAATTTGCATATAACAACAATTATCAAAGCACCATTAAGATGACACCTTTCAAGTTTCTTTACGTCCGACCGTGTTATATGCCTTTGAGTTGGGATCGGCTTGAGGATAGGGTCCTTGTGGGAGAAGAAGTGATCCAAGAAATGGAAGATAAAATGAAAACAATAAGATAAAGAATCAAGGAAGTGCAAGATTTCCATAAGAGTTATGTCGATGTGCATCATGTCAACCATAGTAACGAAGTTGGCGTTTGAGTATTCTTGTGGGTGAAACCGCATAAGAGTTCGATAAAGTTTGGAAAGGGTGATAAACTCTCTCCTAGGTTCGTGGGACCCTTCACGATTGTGGAAAGGAAGGGGCCCATGGCCTATCGACTAGCCTTGCCTGATTCTTTGAGGCATATGCATGATCTTTTTCATGTATCTATTTTGAGACATTATGTTAGTGATCCTACACATGTTATTGACACGAGTTCCTTGCAGTTAACATATGAGGGTGCACTCATGACAGAGCCAATCTGCATCCTGGACCATCACATTCGACAGCTACAATGTTGAACAGTAGATCAGGTCAAGGTCCAGTGGACAACTATAGTCCACACTCGACAAACTGGGAGGACACATATGATATGCATCATCAATTTCCATTTTTTTTTTACAGATAGACTTATGATACTATGATACACTTTATTTTGGCACTTATTTACTATGAAACTTCGGGACGAAGTTTAAAGCAAGAGGGGGGTGTATGTAACATTCTGCTCTTGCACGCATTGATCATACTTATTCTTTGAGGACACTTGCGTGCAATTATTCTGGTTCTTTATACGATTGGTTGTTGTGATTACGATTATGAGATATTGTGGATTTGATGATATGATATTTAATTGCATTTACACCGACAAGTGATATTGAATGAGTTCTCCTGAGTGTGCAGGAATCTGGACATTGAGGATGCCAAGGCATCGATGAAACTTCTTGGACTCTGGATCGATTCAAGGAGTGGACTGTTAGGGTTTGAATGTTGTTGATGTGACATATGTACATATGATTAGAATTATGATGTTGATTGTTATTACTGACATGATTCATTGATAGATGCAGGCTGAAGATAACTTTCCAACCAGACTTAGATTTGGATTAAAGGAGTCACGCATGACAACTAGAGACATCGAGGGAGAGGTGTGGCAGCATCCCTACCACAACCTACTAGCACTCCTGTTGTGGCTCGAATTGTAGGCTAACGATTAACTAGTTCGAGAGATCCACGAAGTCATGAGAGCATACTATGACAGTCGCTCATGATGATTCTAAGGGGTGCGTAATAAGATAGGTTCCTTATTCCTTAGAGGCCCTTAGTCTCCCACAAGATCACCTGATGGAGTATTGACTCCAGGGATTTGATGTCTACCAAATTCATTCAAGAGGCAAGTATCACCCTTGGAGCATGTAGTGCATCTTGAAGGAAAAGTCGCAAAAAGAGGGGAATGGCACCCTTGGAGCACGTAGTGTGTCCTGAAGGGAATGTTGCGATTTTAACTGGTAAGTTAGTAAACCTAGTGCCTAGAAAACTATGCCTCCTTAGGACATGGTCGGCCTTAAAATAAATGATGTGATAAGTAAAGTTTAATAACTAAATTTTCCCTTAAGAACGGTCACCAAGCCTAGTGAATTGAAAACCTAGGTCTAAGTAGAACATGTGGATAAATGAAAACTAAATAAACATGTAACAAGAAAGGGGGTAAGAAATTCAAAATTAATTATTAAAGTAAATATTATAATGGAGGATTAAATTTATTAAAATGGTAAATGGTTGTTTTTATCTACACTTGCTAAATTGATTTTTAGCTAAAAAGGAAAAATGGGGAAACTTAAAAGAAAAGGAAACTTAAAGAAAAAGTTGAATGTCTAACTTAGTAAGGAATCTAGCCTTTGGAACTTTGAATTTATGAACTCAACTAGGAATTAAGTAAGGCGTAAGTCATTTAAGAATTGTAAGGGAATAATGGGACACCGAGGAACATTTTTAGGAACACCTTTTTTTTTTTTTTAGTAAAAAGTTGGACCTTTCATATTAAAGCTTCATCCAAAGAGAGGATGCATGACACATAGGAGCCAGGTGTCCTGCCTGTGTAGGAAACCAGGACACTTGGCTATCTCACTGTAACATGTCCAAAAATTATAGAGAGCATAGAGCCACCTTGCCCATAGGAAACCAGGGGGTATATTCATGACTAACAACAGTTTAATAATATAGTTTCTAAGGCTATCGAGACTAACACCTAGAGGACTACTGTCCTGAGAAAATACAACAACAAACATAAAGAAAAACATGCAAACTCTAAGACCTATTAACCAGTGCTCTCCTTGTCATCCTTCACTTCTGCTGCACAGACTGGTATTGAAAATGGCTGTGCACAGGTAGGACATAGGCATTTGGGTGTGTCATTGGAATAAGCCGCATAAAGCATATCCATGCGCTGGCTTGCGTAGACCGCTCAGAAGATTTGGTCTTCAACCAGACTTCTCACTTCAAATATGAGCTAAAACTGCTTCGAGATTAAAAGAGGTGGCGAGGGCGGCCTCGGCTGCTTGTCATCACGTCCCAGACTTCCTGCGTCCTTAGCTACACTAGTGTCCATCCAGGGCTCCTCTTCAATGATGCAAGTTTCTACGCAGGGGTCTGAGGAAGCTTTAGCGCAGGAGTCAGAGGATTTCCTTCTGCGGGGAGTTGTTCCAGACCTGAAGCTATGGGTGTGGGGGTCCCAATTATCAGGGACAGTAATCATTTTCTTTTCCGAAAAATCCGGTGGGAGCTGAATGCTAAAGTCTTCTTCCACAATTGTGCCAGGAGGTGAACCTGCTGCCGGAGTTGCCTGTCATTTTCACTGCCTGGCCAGAGTCACTGCACATTTGAATTCTCAGTGTCGTTTCCTTCTGGAGGTGGCTGCATACCAGCCAGCCCCTCTGTGTGGTCTCCCCCTCAATCGCAGCATGACTGGAACGAAGGTTAGAGCCAAGTCGCTAAAATCTTGATGGCAACCTCGCTGCGCAGGAAACTGCTCGAACACAATGGAACTCCCGAGAAGGTTGATGGGTGAATGAGCCACTATAAATTCCATTAAAGCCATGAGCTTAATTCTCTAGCTGGCCGGACCAAAGGCGCTCGTGCTGAGTTGCATCAGGTTACGGAGGTGGTAGGAGCTGATGCTCAAATTAAATCACGGAGTGTGTGGGGAGGACCGGTATTAAAGGCCCCCCACCTCCCCTCGCCACCTCCCCTTGCCACCTCCCCTCGTCATCCTCGATGCGTGTCACCCCATCTGGGGTATTTTTAGGAACACTTTTAGGTCAGTGAAGGAAATAGGAAAATTTAATTAATTAATAAATTAATTTTCTGGTGCAACTAGGGGATAGGGAGACATGTGTACGGGGGAGTTTTTTCCTAATTAAATAAATGAAAAAGGAATTTAATGAGGGTTTGGGAAAATAATTACTAATAAAATCTATAAAAAGGATGTTTGAGGAGGAGGAGGGGAGAGATCTGGCTTGTGTAACGTTACGTTGCTGAAATTTCATCTTGACTAAACTTTCTCTTGTGGGAGTTAGGATACCCAGCTCGGGAACGAGTGGTATCTCGACCTTGCGAGGTGAGATGGGAGCTAGAATTCTTTGGTATTATTTGTGTGGCCCCTTTGCAGCTCAGGGGGCTCAGGGGCAAGAATATTACCCCTAGCGTTTGATAGGAGGTACCATTGAGGTCACATCGGTTGGCAAGCGGGAGATGGATGAAGCGTGCATGAGACAATGACTTCGGAGCATTCACATTTGGATACGGTAAGCATGTGTATATTTCTATTGAATGGTAGATAAATTACCTGTATAATGCATCTCTCTAACATCAAAATCACATGCGTGTCATTGTGTTAAAAATTTATTCAAATTTTTGTCTTGGCAATTTACACTTGTGAAATTTGGTTGAAGGGTAGTTAAATTATGTTCCTGCACCTTCAATTAAGGTACTTCTATCTTGTTAAAGTTTATGTTTTGTTCAGCGTAACACTATCCAAATATTTTATTTTTGTCTTTCAACGAATTTGTCTAGATGAGATGAGCGTTTTATGATCAAAGAATTCAAAGTTATCCCAACCTTATGCTCACTATATTTTTTATTTGATTTCCCATGGCAAACCCAACTTTGAATGCAAATGACTTCTCTGTGTTTCTTTAATTTGATTTAATACAAAGAAAATATGTGTTTTTATCTTCTGTTCCTTTATCCTTTAAGTTATTAGTCCATGTCTGAGCAGTTAGCAAGGAGACGAATCGACTATCTTTCACTTTGATGTTAAAGATTTGGATTCAAATTCCCTTCTTTCTTGTGCCGGGATAATAACTGTAGGATCATTTCTCTACCCAGCAAGGAATTCTCTCCTGGGAATTTATTCCCTCCTTAACCTCTGTGATTATTGTGATTGATTCTCTACAAACTCGTGCTTCCACACAACGATTGGGGATGTCTCTCCAGTTCACCAAATGATTTATTTCTCTATGATTAATGTTGTTTTTACTCTTTGAAATTTTGTTTTTAATTGTCCATCAAATCCATTTCTTGTACATCGAAATTTCCTCCTTATTGATCAACAATTTTTTTGGTCTTTACTCAACAGATTCCATTTTTAAGGCCCTCCAACTCTTCTTAAAAATACCCCAAAGGAATTTCACTTCTGGGAATTGTATGCTCACAGATTACACTCACAATGGTGAAACTAATAATTCTTTGCAATTGTTTAACCAATGGATTTTGAGTGAAAACCATACTTGATCATTGTCATTTCTCTCCATTCCTTCTGTGGTAGCTAAAGGGATCGTAGAATGGCTAAGGAAACACAATGAAAGAAACTCTTTGTAGTGTTAGTGAACAATGTAAACAAACTTTGCAAGGAAGGATGATTCACCGATGCATTGCATTTCTCTATGTTGGGGATAAACAAGAAGTACTCATTATCTGTGTGTGTCTTTTGACAGTTTTTATAAACTTGAAGGAAATCACAGAAGGGTTTCTTTGCACAGGAATTGTAAAGGTGTTTGACATGGAGGTATTGCTATTTCATTTCCATGACTACCCAACGTCAGAGATCTGTTGTGGATTGTGTTTGGAAGACAATGTCACAGAATACGATTGTGAACAAATGTTGGCTATGAAGAGTCACTTTTTCATTGAATGAATGGAAAATATTTTTCATTGGGTTGGAATATATCGATTTACAGGAGTCAAGGTTAACATTTTTCCTCTTTTAATTTATTTCTCATAGGGTTATTGCAATTCTTTGTTTCTAAACAAAATTGGGATGGTGGGTATCCTTTTCTATATTACTGTTCTTGGTATTTTTACTAACATAAGCATCACATAGGTAATTTTCATAGAATGGTGTCTTTTGACAATAGCTTACTCAACGATGCTCGGATAGTTGGGAATTTTTGGTCTAGCCAACATGATGCTAGGGACTAAAGAGAAAACTATGGATTATATATATATAATGGATGTATTTTGGCAGCAGAAAGTTCCTAAGATGAATTGGTACACTCATTCGGTTAATGGTGCAGAGATTTTATACCCTTAATTTACTACAATGCCATTTTAAAACTGCACAATGATTTTAATAACCATGTCGCGATTTGATGCAGTTACACGGAGATTTTTTACATAGTTCTATAAACGCCGAGAAGATTTAATTATGGAGTGGTTAAGAACTGGAAGCATTATGTAATTAGCAAGGTTTTGTTTTGTTCAATTATGGAGTGGTTAAGAACTGGAAGAATTATGTAATGAGCAATGTTTTGTTTTGTTTAAGTGATTAAGAGCTTGCAATATTTTTGCAATTTAGAAAGGTTTGCTTTTGGCAGCGAATAGCACCGAAAACTTATTTAGTATTGAATTGTAGTTATTACTACACAGATATGTTTATTGACATTGAACTCCATTCATTACTACATAGGGATTTTATTTCTATCTCGAATTCTTCAAAATTGGTATTAGATATGTAATATGTATATGAGCACTTTTAAAAAAAAAAAAGAAACAATAGTTATAATATTTTATTTAGGATTGATAACACCAATTTGTTTTCTTGCATAATGTGGTTAATGATTTATAAACCAAATCTACATTTGGCGACATACTGACTATTCGCCTCTATCCTAATTTGGTTTTTCCTTTTGATATAAAGATAAAGGGGGTCCTCAATGTTTATAATTTTTGGATGTCTAATACAACAATTTCTATTGAAAAGGGTTATAAAAGTTAGAATATGATTTTACAAACTACAAGTTCTTCACCTTCAACACTTTCTCTTTTATTTACAACTTTAAAACACCATCTTCAGTAACAATGTATGTTAGTGCCAACGGATTTCATGCGCGATGGATTTTATGTTTGGTAGGAGTTTTGGAATCATTTTTTTTGTGCGTGGGTCCCTAGCACCTCGATCGCAAGGTGGCAATGTGATACCCTATGACTGGGTCATTGCATGCATTTATCGACTTGCACATACAAAACTAACTTTAATCGTGTGCCTCCCACTGTGTATGATGTTGTTTTCTTAAGTAAGGTTGTATTTGTTGTAACATTATTGTGAATGTCTCTCGCTTGTCGGGAAGGTTCTAGTTACTGGTTTTCGAAGGTGTTGTGGTTGGTTGATTGATGTTGTGTTTTATCTTAGTAGGTGTGATCTTGCATGTGTTGGGCAAGACAAATACACCTCCTTATTCCTCAGAACAATTGCCACCCTTGATACCTTAAATGGTGAAAATCGATGGCAACCTGGGTTTGAGCATTGCTTATGTGTCCAGGAGGTCCTAACCTTGCAAGGTAGGACAGACGGGTAGTCGTTTCTATTTTTCGTCTGACTAACGGTCTTATGTGGCATCTAGCTGCTTGATGTGCTAGTATGCTAGGTCATTTTGTTTTTCTATTTCCTAAATTGCATGCGTTTATTTTGTCATATAGTTATGTTGATTGAATGTTGTCGTTGTTACTTTCCTGATTT
>ML777090.1:920525-961005 GCA_009831015.1 Picea engelmannii
ATATATATTACCAATTATGTGTCACATGCTGTCGTAACGACCTGAGGTATTTACAGTATAATGGTATGAAGTTTAATATATTTGTAGGTAAGACTATTCTATATGGATAGTACATGTCATGTTGTTGGGCACATACCCATTTTGGAATAAAGAATAATTTTTTAGAATAAAGCACAATTAAGGAAAAGACAATTGGCAGGAAAACCAACATGTGCAAGGTAGACACACATGAATAGGAGAAAAACATGTGAGGCATGGATGCAAGAAGAAATAAATAGGCTAGGGTTAGGGTTTTGTTAAGAAGTTGTAATGGCTAGTAAGACAAAAACATGTATAAATATGGACCTAGAGAGATCTAGGTCAAGGTGTTCGGCTTTTTGGGTTTGGAGTTGGTTAGTGTGTTTATTGGTCATTGTTACTATGTTGTTTTCCGATATGTGTTGTACATTTTTTAGTTGATGAGAGAAAATAAGGTAGATATTGAGGGTTATATCACAGGCTGGGGAGCCTGGTGTGATCTAGTGCACCTCATTATATATCTCGACCTATTTTGATGGAGAGTTGTAAAGCACGAGGTGTCATAGTTTCAGAAACATAATAATAAAAGAGCAGAGCAACCAAATATTTGTGGATGTATCCCAGGAGGGTTGAACCACGGTAGATCATGTGTTATGTGATTGAATGTTGTGTATATCCTTTGTTGTTAATGATTAGATGTTAGAATCACGTATGAATGACTTAGTTAGATATGCTAATTTACATGCATGAGTAAGACTGACAGATTAACAAAGATAATATGAATGTTAGATTAAACAAATGAAGACAACATAGGTTAATTCTAGATCACCACTAATTCTCAGGTTGCAAGCACCTGAGTGTTGTAGCCACTCATAAGAATTATCTCGGGTGAGGCTGCACAGTACATCTTATGCATTGTGTTTCCTTTTGTTTTACTAGGAGGGACGATAGTTTAGGAGGGTTTTGTTGGAACCCATAGTATATATGAACTTGGGTCAGCCCTAGAATGGTAGGAGGAGTGAAGTATAACCAACAAATGGTTCCATTTCTAGTTGGAATTGAATGATATTGAGTGAATCAGATATACTGAAGAAGCGTGAAAAGAATGTCAGATATGGTGACAAAATGTTAAAAATAATGAGAATATAAAAGGGGATGTTTATACCATGGAACCCAACGAAGGTAGAGATCAAGAGTTGGTTGAAAACAAAGGAGTTGGAATTTGTGCAGAAAGATAACAGAAACCCGAAGTTAACACCACTTAAATATTTGGACAAGTACGTATTTAGCGACTTGCATGAAATATTGTTTTGTGATTTCCCGCATGTGTTGCGGTAGTCGATATTGAGGTTGAAAGACATCCACCCTACAAATCGGATCAGACAACTAGAGTGTAATTCTATGGAGATCATCCAGTTACAACAAGTTGACAATAAATTTATGCACGCAGTAGATTTATGGTTAGACAACATTGTTGTAGGATTTATCATAGAATTTGCATTAGATACTGCGAAGTATTATAGCGCAGTAGAGAAAGATTTCCTGAAGGGACCTCGAGGTAGGTATATCATATTGTTGTATATTTCCATTAATATGTTACTGTATAAAAAAGGTGTAATGACAATAGCCTCAGATAGCTAAACCTCCTTGCATGCATGGGGGAAGGAGGGAAGCACTGACAAGACATGGAGAAATGGAGGAAGAGATCGATAAAGGAAAGAAGGAGGAGGCCTTGGATCCAATCATGTTGGAGGAAGACTAGATCAAGAAGATCATGGAAATATCTAGAAGAACACGCAAGTGAGTACCCTACCAATACAACATGAACAATAAGAAGAGAGAAACAGCTACGAGGGAAGGCTTGAAAAGTGATGAAGAAGAGGTAGAGGATCTCCATGCTATGGAGAAGATTGAGGAAGTCCTGCGCGTGACACATGAAAAGAATACAAGAGTTCCAAAAGCATAAATTGGAGCCCGAACTCCTATCCATATTAGTGTTAGTGTGGAACCCATAAACCCATGTGAGACTAATAAACCAAAAATAACACCACCATTTAGAAAACCAAATTCCAGTGGAAGAAACACATCATGAAGTACATCTACACAGGGAGAAACAACTGGGGGATCAAGTTTAGGAAGTATTAGTCAAGGATATACATTGTGTAGAGGTATTAGTTCAACATTCAAGATGGTAGGACGTGATCCCACCATTAAGTTACTAGAATTCAAGGGAGAGGCATCGAAGGACCTTGAGAATAACTTGTTCATATGTGAAAAGATATGGGAATAACAACATATCACCGATGAGGATACTGAACTTGCGCAATTAGCCATCATGCTAAGATACCACACACTAGATTGGTACATGAGCTTAGATGCAAACAGTCCACCATGAACAACTAGAATGATTGTGGATATCAAGAAGTTGTTGATAAATGAATTCTAGAAGCCTAGATCAGAGGATTGGTACATGAATGAGATGATAGAGATCAGACAGAAACTAGGAGAATCTATATGGGAGATAGACTAGAGATTCAAATGATTGAAGGGAAAGTTGAAGTATGTCATGAAATATATGCAACATAGGCATATGTTTGTGAATTCACTACTACCACACTTGAAATACCCTTTGAGACAATAGGAGTTTCAAACCTAGACAGAGGCTCTACAGGTAACCTTGCAACTAGAAGAGAACCAATATAAGAAGACATATATAGAAATAGAGTATCTCAAGGAGGAACTAAAGAATCTAACATTTCAATTAAACTAAAACATGAGTAAGGAAAAAAAAGAAGTTGTTTGGTGTACCACATGTAGGACAGAAGGACACCACTAGAATGAATGCCCAACATTCACATAATACATGGCAACAAGACTCCCAAACCTTTTCCATCAGGAGGAATATGGTGTGAGATCTTTAAGACATAGGGAAATGATCCATATCACTATCCAATGATGCATAAATACCAGACAGTGCCTAAGAGTTCATATTTCAACTTTTGCAAGTGAGTAGTCCATGATGACAAAGATTGTAGGATAATGCAGATGATGAGGGAAAGAACATAAGACACCTATAGGGTGCAGGAAGAGATGATAACAGGGAAATATGCACCACAATTTAACCAAGTACCAACCCCATATAACACTACACCACAACAATATAACACTGCACATCCACAGTATATATCCCATGTAGTATAACCAAATGCCTCAGTACAAGGCACCGCGAGGAGATCAATTTGGATACAGAGGTGGAGGATGAGGTAGAGGAGGATTTGGAAGAGGAAGAGTACTGATGGTATGCCATAACTGTCAACAAATAGGACACTATGAAAGAGAATGTCTACTTCCACCTACGACATGTATGTATTGACGCACATCCGACCATGACATGAAAGATTGTCTCACACTATTAGGGAAGATCCAAGAACAAAGAAATCATAACAATCAGAATGTTCAATGGATTTCTGCAGAAGCGATGGATAATGGAAGAAATATAAACATAGTTACAAGTGGAGGAGCTAAGACGGGAGATGACATAGTAATACAAGATCCAACACAACACCAATAGGTGAAGAAGAATGTCAAACTGCAAAAACATTTTGATGCGCAGAACGAAAAGGATATATTCAAGCAAGACAGACAAAAATTACTGAGGCCAGACATTGCATCTACATCAACTCCACAACATGCTCAGGACGTACCAACATAAGATATGCCTTCATCGTTGGATCAAACTAATGAATCACAACCCTTAGGACAAGTAAGTACCATAAAGGCTTTTCTGAAATCCTGTATTAAACTACTAAATGATCCATCATTTGTTAAAGTGTTACAAAATATGTTAGAAAGATGTAACATAGATGTAGAGGGAAAGATAGATTGAAAATAGTTAATCATCTGCATATAAGGAGGAGAACAAGTAGAGAGTTTAGATTAAATTCCAAGATTGGAGATTTCAAAATGGGGGATATTGTACTGGATTTAGGCACCGAAGTGAATGTTCTATCAAAGAAGACATGGCAATGTATGGGACAGCCCACATTATGATATTCACCTATTCAACTAAAACTAGAAAATCAACATAGGTTTCTGCCAATTGGAAGGTTAAAGGGTATGACAATAGATCTGGATGGAGTGCGCACTAAAGCCAATTTTGAAGTGATAGAAATAGTGGATGGCACAACACCTTATCTAACATTGCTTGTCTTGGATTGGGAATTTGACAACCAGGCCATAATCAATTTGAATACGAGGAAGATGATGTTTGATTTATGAGAGTACAGAGTCGTTGCGCTACTAGATAAATCAGAAGGAGAAAGGTTTGTAGAACCCACTTGCTTAGACCTAGAGGAAATCAACTAGTTATACAGAACCACTGTGAAAAAAGAATATTATGTGAATACAATTGTATATGGGGTACTCAGTTGGAGAAGTATCATGTCATGCGTGTCAGACTCAGATACAGGGATGGAGAAATGGCAACAAAGATTACATGAATTCTCTACAATAAGGTGTGCAATAATAGACCGTGCAGTAAGATGGGAAGGTACAAAGATAAGTGAATCTCCCATATTTCATGGGGTTAATGACTTAGAAGGATGACTAACAATATACGAAGATGAAGTGTTAGAAAATCATAGGCTCTCATCTATGGACTTATCACTCAATGAAACACCTGCAATATGGTGGGGTGCGCACAAAGGGGTAGTCAAGGACTGGTACGAATATAAGTGATTACTACACATCATATTTTGCACAGAGCAGGGAAGCAATGAACTATAGAGATATGATAGACAGGGGACACCAAAATAAAATGTAGAGAAGTGCAGAACACTATGGATAATAACACCACCAACTTAATGGTCTCATCACTTTATTCACACATTGGAAGGAATTCCAACAAATTGGTATGTAGACCAGGAATTACGCAGAGGCACTACAAAATGGACAACATTACAACATAATTTTATAGTCAATTTCTCATTTGAACATGAGAACCCCAACATGGATTCAACACTCAAGAAGATCAAATGGGTAATATTCATTTAATAACCAAAGGTTGATCTTATAACAGAGTATTAACAATAGACCAGACAGACAGTGAAAGAACTATTGTCATGCTACCATGTGCAGGAAGAAACACTAGATCAAGATGACCCACACAACATTCAAATTACATAAATTGAAGGATAAAAGGAGGTGGAAGGTCCATCTCTCGAATCATAAGTATTTTTTTCACCAATCAAAGTGAAGAAAGTAAATATTGGGACAGATGACAATCCCAAAATGGCCAGTATTGGGGATTACTAGGATGAACAGACAATAGAAAGAATAACAGATTTATTGCATGAGTACAATGACCTTTTCCCAACAACCTTTACAAAGATGAAAGGCATAGCAGAAGATATAGGAGAGATGAAGATACATATCAAACATGAGGCTATATTATTCAAACAATGACCATATAGACTGAACCCAATATATAAGAATAAAGTAAAATAATAAATTCACAGAATGTTGGAAGATGGTATCATAGAACCAATGGAGGAATTTGAATGGGTAAGCCCTATGGTAGTTCAAGAGAAGAATAAAGGAGGCATAAGGATATGTTTTGATATGAGGAAGTCGATTGATTCTTGCCTACATGACCATTTTCCCACCCATTTCACAGATGAAGTATTAGAGAATGTAGGAGGCCAGGAAGCATACTCATTCATAGATGGATTCTCAAGCTACCATTAGATCAAGATAAATCCAAATGACAGGTACAAGACTACTTTTGCCACAAAATGAGGATCCTACCAATACAAAGTCATGCCTTTTGGACTGAAGAGTGCACCAACAATATTCTCAAGAGTAGTCATAGCTGCATTCAAATAATTCATACATCAATTTTTAGAAGTATATATGGATGATTGGAAAATCTATAGTCTGTTGAAATATCATGTAGAGGTATTAAGGTTGATGTTGGAAAGATGCAGGCAGTGTCAAATATCATTAAATATCAAGAAGTGCATATTTATGACACCTTTTGGGATACTATTGGGCCATATAGTGTGAAAACAAGGCTTTCTAGTAGATCCTGCCAAGATTGCAGTGATTGTCAATTTACCACCACCAAAATCAATACGTTAGTTGAGAGAAACATTGGGACACACAAGACACTACAGGAAATTCATAAAAGGCTATGCACAGATCACTGTGCCAATGGAGAAATTGTTGAAGAAATATAGTAAATTTCAATGGACTAATGACCATCAACGAGGGTTGGACACTCTAAAAGAGAATATGGTAACAACATTGATACTAGAGTAGGAGAGTTAGACCATCCTATAGAATTTTCAAGAAGAAAACTATTAGATTCAAAGAAGAACTACAATACTACAGAAAGAGAAGGCCTAGAAATGGTATATGCACTATAGAAGTTGAGACACTATCTACTTGGGAAACATTTTAAAATTTTCATAGATCATTCTACCCTTAAATACCTAGTCAATAAGCCAGTGTTGGGGGGGAGGATCTACAGATGGTTATTTTTGTTTCACGAGTTTGACTTTGAAGTGATATTCAAGACAAGGAAATTGAATGCAAGACTTGACCACTTGTCAAGGATCACCAATGGAGAGGAACCTACGAATTTAGAGGGAAAATTCCATGATGCACAGTTAATTTCAGTCCAAGTAGATGATGAATAGTTTGCTAAAATCATTCAATACTTGAGTACAGGGACTGCACCACAAGAATTCAACACTGTGTAGAAGAGAAATATGGTATTCAGAGCTGCATACTATCAATTGATTGCAAGACACTTATACAATATAGGTGCAAATAGCATTTTGAGAAGATGTGTACTATAACATGAGAGGCCTGGGATTTTAGTAGAGGCTCATGAGGGAATATATGGATGAAATTATGTAGGAAAATCTATCGTGAAAAACGTATTGTGTGTAGGACTATGGTGGTCGACCATCCACATAGATGCAAAGGACTACTGCCAGAGATGTGATGTATTCCAGAGGGTTGGTAAACCTAATAAATAGGATGAAATTCCCCTAAGACCACATGTAACCTTGCAAGTATTCGAAAAATGAGAAATATATTTTGTGGGACCAATTAATTCACCCACAAAGAGGTCAGGAGAAAGGTATATCATTACTGCGACAAAATACTTAACGATATGGGTAGAAGAAACACCAGTAAAATATTGTAGCGTAGAGACAACAACACACTTCCCATTGGAGAAAGTGATCACTAGATTTGGATGCCCAAGGATTTTGATGAGTGACCAAGGCACTCAATTCATTAATAGTATTATCAAGGCTATGACTACGGATTTTGAAGTCTATCATCAAAAGAGTACACCATATCACCCTCAAGCAAATGGAATGTTGAAGCCTTTATTAAGATCCTAGAGAATGCATTCACAAAGATCTGTAATGTCAAGAGGGATGATTGAGACTTAAATATACCAACAGTATTATGGGAATACAAGACTACAAGAAAAAAGTTGACAGGGAATACATCATTTAGGTTGGTGTATGGACAAGAAGTAGTGGTGCCATTATAATTCTTGGTACCTAGTCTGCGCGTAGTAGCAATAACCAACATGACATAATGAGGCACATCACAAGAAAGGATAATTCAACTGATGGTGATGGAAGAAGATAGGATTCTAGCAGGATTTCACCAAGAAGTACAGAAAGAAAGGTAAAAAGCTTGGCATGACAGACATATTAAAAGAAATAGTTTCAAGGAGGGAGACCTAGTCTTGGTGTATGACAGTAAATTTCTTCAGCACCCAGGAAAATTTATAATGCATTGGTTGGGACCATATGAAGTGAATATTGTACAACAGATGGGGGAGTTGTACAGTTGAAATATTTAGGAGATACATAAATCATAGGAATGATCAATAGGAGATGACTAAAACTGTATAGGGACAATCGACCTCCTATTACTTAGAAATTTATCATGCAATGAAGAGATATGTATATAGCGTATTATAGTTAAAAGGGGGGGGGGGTATTGTGCCAAACATTAGAAGACCATGCGCAAAAAAAATGGACTTAGCACGAGAAAAATAAAATGTCCACACGAAACAACTAAATGACCTACCATGCACTTGGAAAACTCGGGGCGTTGGAAAAAGGACCAATGGTCAGAAAATGCAGAAATTTGGAAAATGGAGGTTACGGAAAAAAGACGCCAACTAGAAGTAATTATGGGAAAAAGGGCACAAATTACAAAAGTGGCAGTTACGAAATAAAGGTACCAATTGGAAGTAATCATGAAATTCAATGCAAAAGTACAAATAAAGTGCCATTACATTAATCAATGTTGGGGAAACTTCTCTGAGAAGCTTCACAACTAGCATGTATAAAGGGGAATGTGGGAAACATAAGACCCATTGTGAAATCATGAAATTGCAGAGAGATAGAGTATGTAGAGCCGAAGTTGTTTGAAACAGGGAGAACTAGTGAATATTTAGTTAGCAAAAACCAACCACTACACACAATGGAACCACAAAATATGGGTGCGCCAAGCTAAGAAGGGAGGAAAAACTGAAGTAGCAGGGCACCAAGGGAGGTAGAAGAGCCCAAATAGGAAACTAGACATCCCGATGAATTCGTCGACATAGACACAATTCCATTGTCGGTTGAATCTCTCGTAGACCCTATACTAATGGTGGAGGAAAGGCAGGGTCCAACTATGTCAACCATGGAAGTCAACCCGACCAGTAGTGCGCAGGGGCATCTCGCGTATAACACAAAATACCCATCAGAAACTGTAACGATTCAAGGGGTCCTGCAGGTAAATGGCCAAGCTACTGCGTAAACAGATGTGACAGTACCTGAAAACACTAGAGAAAAAACTGTGCAGGAACAAGAGGGTCTAGTAGAGGATATCACTAGTCAACCAGACCCTGATGTAGAAAGAAGATAGATGGAGGTGGGGTCCTCTAGTTAACAGACAAGGTGAAAGGGAAAATAGCCTATGGCACGATCTCCACGCAGGCATCCAAACGCAACAATTATGCTCCCGCGCATTCCATAAGGAGTGAAAACCACGCCAAGACTTCTAGGTTGGGTGGATAAATCGAGGTACTCGGACTAGGATGTGGATGACGAGGGAAAATTCTTTGAATTTGTGTAGTAGGTCTATTTGGAAAGCATAGGGATAGGAACCTTTGGAGACCCCATCCTACAACCAAACCCATGGGTATTTGGCCTAGAAAACACTAGGATTCTCAACCTACTGGAGATTTCCCACTTTGGAAAGAGGAAAGAGGTAAACATCTACATCAAGTAGTTAATAGCAGTCCTCCATGGAGGATTCCTTTGGATGAAATGACCCATCTCCATAGACGTAGATCTAATCGCAGAAATCATAGGACGATCGTCAATGGGTGAGAACCCTTTGTAGTACTTGGATGAAAAAACCAAGGAGAAGGTGTTGGCAGAAGAAATGAACCAAAAATATGGCACTAAGAAGGGGTCATGTGACATAATGATAAAAAGGATTAGCGAAGTCGTGACATGGATGGACACTAATCTCATGGCCTGGAAAATGCTTCGAAAGTGTCGTAAGGAAGAAGTCCCTGGCAGGGCCGTCATAGCTGCATTGCAGTCTACAAATAGAACATCACTCAGCCAGGCCCCTTACCTGCTCAACATGTTCATGGAGGATTGCAAAGACGTGTAGGACCTTGGCACAAATTTCCACTACTCATGGCTACTCATGTTGATCATGCTAATGGGGTGGAGAGAACCCCCATATTCATACTTATGCAGCTGTATAGGTCGGTGTCATGCAACATGATACACATCGTTGGGGACCAAATATGACCCCAAGAATAGAAGCACAAACATGGGTACCTTTTCCAGGTACTTCACGGAGATATAGGAGACTATCGCCAACACTTGGAGAATAACCACAGAGGTATTCACGTAGTTCAAGGATGTTGCCAAATTCAAGGTGTCCAAGAACAACATGCTTATCCATGCGTGCATGGATCCAGGAAAGGAGTGGCTCCAATTGAGATATTTCATCACAGAGGAAGACATAGAGATGGCCATGAGAGATTGGCCCGACGACTAGAGAATCCAAATATTACATCAAGAAGTCCCTAAGGGCATGGAGGTGGACGCAAGGTAGGCTAAGACACGTGTAGGAGACAAAGTTGCACCCAAAAATTCAAAACTAACACAGAAGTTGACGCAACAAAAGAAGGGGGGTGCAAGAAAGAAGGACATGCAGGAAACAAAGAAGGATGCACAGGAAGGAAATAAGGATACTACCTCGCAACAAAGAGACCAAGGAGAGGGGGCTACGGGAACCCCCTCATCATCCACCCACCAAGAACCAAGGCCATCTAAGAGGCCAATTTCATAGTCAGGAGGAGCATGGAAGAAGGCAAAGGCTCACAAAGAGCTTCCCAAGTACACACTCAGAGAGGATGACACTGACCTTGTGGATGAAAAGGTGTAATACTGCATCGCAGAAGACTTTCAAGAAGCAAAGAACCAAAGGGAGTAGATCCAAGATGACCTGGCTGTCATAAGATAGGTTCTCGAGAAAATCAGGACCACACAGACGTCTGAAAGGGGTACAAAATCTGTCCCCGAGGAAGAAACAACAATGACAACAAGGATTATGCCACAAAAAGAACATATTGTTCACACAACTGCGCAAGAGAGTCCAACATTCAACATAATAAAGGACATGTTGCAGATCGATGAAACCACAACACAGATGCCACTGAAAGAGTTGGCACAGTTCGACATGGTATTTGTTAAGATACCAATAAAGGCATTATACAGAATCCAAGTCAGCATTGTGCAGGAGGTGCAGTCATGCTCGAGGACAGATGCAAAAGAACTGCAGGAAAAAAAAATGATAAGGAAGAATTGTAGCTCATTCTAGAAGAAGTAAATTTTGATACCAAATAAGAGAAATATTGCACAGATAAAATTGAACAGGGGGTGACAACATTCTACATCCACCTTCGGGACAATGTGCAGGCCAAGATTCCAAGTACGAAGGAAAATCTCAATCAAATTTCCCAAACCATCGACCACTATAGGCAACAGATTGAGGAACTGAAAGAAAATATGACTCCAATGACTCCACCTAAGGTTAGGGAGTAGAGTAAAGAAGAATATTCCCTCCAGCTAGCAGAGTTGGAGAAACAAGTTAACACAACAACATAACTATTAGAGAGAACAACACAACTTTGGATAACACTAGAGGAAGATGAGAAGGTCTAGCGATGGGACTAGGAGGAAGAGAGGATAAATACAAAAATACAAGACCTCAAGCAAAGGAAGACAAAAATGGGAATCACTGAGGGTTTAAAAGGAATGCAGGAAATGAAGATATTACACGCTGAACTAAAGACAACGCATGCACAGAAACAAGAGAGACAATTGCAGATGGAACCCCTCCAAGAGAAATCAATAGAAATGATCATACAACTAGAGGCAAAGAAGAATAACATGGCATAGAAATAGGTGGAATGCATAATCATGGTTCAGGAGGAATTCATTGCAGAGAACTTAGAAGTGCTTACATAAAAGGTCACACTAGTCCAAACACAAGGAACGAGACTGGCAGAAATGTTCCATAGTCTAGAATAGGTTGTCAAGGCAATGCATAGTTCCTAGATGGCTCAGGATGAGCCACATATTAGTGTTGTTGGATTTTTGGGTGCAGGCCCATTTTGGAGAATAAAGAACAAGGAAGGAAAATACAACTGGCAGGGAAAACAACACGTGCAAGGTCAACGCGCATGTGGAGGAGAAAAGAATGTGAGGCATGCATGAAAGAAGACCTAACCAAGATATGGTTATGGTTTTGGTAAGAATATGTAATGGATAGTAAGCCAAAAACATGTATAAATAGGCACCTAGAAAGGTATAGGTCGGGGTGTTCGCGGTTTTGGGTTCAAAGTTGGTTAGTGTGTTGATTCGTCATTGTTACTATGATGTTTTCCTATCTATTTTGTAATTTGTTGATCCGACGAGAGAAAATACGGTTGATATTGAGGGTTACATCATAGGTTGAGGATCCTGGTGTTATCTACTCCATCTCATTGTAGATCTCGGCCTATGGAGAGTTGTAATGCATGGGGCGTCGTAGTTTTGGAAACATACTAATAAAAAAGAAGAGAAACCAAATATTTTTGGACATATGCCAGGAGGGTTGAACCATGGTAGATCATGTGTTATGTTATTGAATCTTGAGTATCTCCTTTGTTGTTAATTATTAGATGTTAGAAGCATGTATGAATGACTTAGTTAGATCTGTTAATTTACATGTATGAGTAAGAATGATATATTAATCAAGATAAGATGAATGTTAGATTAAAAAAATGAGGAGAACAAAGGTTAATTCCATATCCCCACTCATTCTGAGGATACAAGCACCTAAGAATTTCATCCACCCATAAGAACTATCTCGGGTGAGACTGCACAATGCATCTTATGCATTGTGTTGCCTTATGTTTTACCAGGAGGGTCAATAGTTTAAAAGGTTTTTGTTGGAAACCATGGTAGATATGACCCTGGGTCATCCCCAGAATGGTAGAAGGAGTGAATTCTAACAAACACATGCCATTTTTGGTGATATGAGTAACTTCACATAAATTCTCACGGTTAGAGTTATGGCCTAGTGAAGTGGATAACCCTCAGGAGTTATCTAGAAGGTCAAAGAAGTCAAATTAATTCGAGAAGCTCCTAGAAAAAGTTGACTAGTCAAGTATGTGAAACTAGGATTTAGTCATGGGTTATGTTGTTGCAATAATAAAATAATTAAAAATAATTTATTTGAAACTAGAAGTGGAGAACTTACTATTTGTAGCAAAGTGAGTTAAAAGTGGACAAGTGGTTAGAAGTGGGTTATACCTAAAAGAAGGAAAGTGGGTTAAGTTGGTTAGAAGGTAACCTCTTGAGGAATCTACATGGAAGTATAAATAAGAAAGAAAGTATCTCCCATTAGCACCTATTGAATATAATTGAATATATATTGTTTCAAAGGTTATTTGGGCAGGTATTATTGATAGAGAAACGTGAGGCAGGAAAAGTGGGACAAAAAATTCGCGGTAGGAAAAGTGCAGCATAAAAAGAGAAAAAGTGCGGCAGCAAAACCGCGATAGTAGAATGCTACAAGAAGAAAAAAGGTATGGTTTTCATATGTGTAGTGTTGAATTTATGAATTTGGTTGAGGGTTTTCCTTGTAAATCTATTGGATTCCCTCTTTGAAGTTTAGGGCTTGTTGTAGAGCTGATCTGAGGAAGATCTACAAAATTTTAGTATTGGTTCATGTTTGAGGGATTTTGGTTGAGGTATGTTGTTGAAGTTATTGGTATAGATAGAGGTTGTATAAAAATGAGGTTATAGCACATGGTTTGAGGTACAAACTTGTGGTATAGTATTTGAGGTATATGTGATCAAATCATATTGGTTGATGAGTATACAGTAACAAGTTTCTTGGTGGCAGATTTGATAGAACAGGTTGTGATAGTGACATATTCAGTTTCTACATTTAGCACTTCTATTTCAAGGCGGTTGGACAAGGCAATGATAGGTAGTTGTAGCGACCTTCTAGTTGTAGCAAGAGAACATAGGGAGTTGTAGCCTCCTTCTAGTTGTAGCCAGAGAATTGGGGAGTTGGAGATTCCCTCAGGTTGTAGCATGAAAATAGGGGGTCAGAGCCTCCTTCCAGTTTCAACTGGAAAACAAAGGAAGTTGGTGCTTCTAATGAATGTAATTATTAAAGACAAATAAGAAAAATAATTTCGTGTTTTTTTCCCACATTATGTTTCCACGTAAAAAATATCGGTGTACTATGTATGTGTATTATTGTTCATTTTTTCACAGTTTATTTACTCTGTACTTATTGGATGATAATTCTATATTGATCATAAGGATAAATAACACTTGCATACTGTGGTTAAAAGGATTAAAAATCTCTATTATTGATTCACCCCCCTGTTAGTAATCCAACAATTGGTATCAAAGCATGTTCCTTTAGAAATCAATTTAACCACTAAAAGGTAGATCATAGAGAGAAAAAACATGTATAAAAATGGAATACCATAGTTTGATGGATAAAAGTATGCATTCTGGAGAAGAAGGATGAAAAAAAATGTATAGGCACAAGAATTTGAAGTTTGTAAATCAGTTGTAGATGGATTCAAAGAACTAGGAGTTACACCAAAAAATGACAACAAAAATAAACTCAGTCTAAATAATTCAAAATCCACAAATGCACTTTTGAATGGTCTTTGTGATTTGGTATATACCAAATTTATACATTGTATCTCCACTAAAGTGATTTGGGAGAAACTTCAAAATATTTATGAAGGAGATTCAAAATTCAAAGCAAGAAAGCTTCAAACTTATAAAGGTCAATTCAAACAGCTAACAATGAAGGAAAATGAGAATATTGTTGCTTACTTCTTACAAGTTGATGAAATAGTGAATGCAATCATAGGCTTGAGAAAACAAATTGAAGAATCTATAATTGTTCAAAAGGTACTAAGATCTCTTCCAATGAGATTTGATCCTAAGATACCAACCCTGGAAGAAAGAGCAGATCTAGGCTCAAAAAGCATGGATGAACTACATGGAATCTTCATAGCCTATGAAATGAGAATTGAACAAGAAAATCTAGGTATAAAAGAAGAAACATTCAAAGTATCCAAAATATCAAAGCAAAATGGAAAGAAAAAAGAAAAATAATATAGTAGCAGCAATGACATCTCGGAAGATGATGAAGAAGTGGCCAACTTTGTCAGAAGATTGAAAAAGGGAACCGATGGATGATATAAAAGTAAGCTTCCATAGATTTGTTTTAATTGTGATGGTATTGGTCATTTTTATAACAAATTTCCTCATAAGAAAAAGAAAAGAAATGATGAAGATGATTCAAATATTAAAAAAAACATATAAAGGAAAAATAACAAAAAAGAAAGTCTTCAAGAAAAGTTTATCCACCAAAGAATACAACTCCTCATCAGATGAAGATGAAGCTAGTGAAAGTGAGACAAAAAGAGTTATATTCATGGAAATAGAAGATTGTGATAAAGAAGACACCGAAGAAGAATATGAAGAGGCATGAGTTGACTACTAAGAAGAACTATTGAGTGCTATAGAAGTTATAAAAACATAAAACAAGAAAAACAAGAAGCTCCAAGAAGAACTAGACAAGAAAGAAGACACTCAAGAACTAGAGAAGATGATCATGGAATTTAAGGTTCAAATAGAAGAAAATAAAAGAATTGAAGAAGCACTCAAAGAATAGTTATAATAAAGAGACAGGATCATTGGAAATTTGGAACTAGAGATTGTCACATTGAGAAAGGATCTTCAAAATAAAAATATGGAGAACAACTCAAAAGTTTCGGATGGAATTATCAACAATCAAAGGCCTAATCATGACAAGTTTGGACTTGGATTCAATCAGACAGAAAAGGGATCAATCTCCAGAATGATATATCAAGAAACATATCCAAAAATATATTCATAAACAATGAGAGGGGATAGGAAGTTCTACAAGAAAGCTCATAGGGACACTCCTCCACCGAGAAAATTCAGATTTCAGAATCAAATATAGTCAGAAACAAATAGGCCTCGAGAAGAAGAGGGATTCATAAGAGTAAATAATTTCATAAGATATTCAACTCCCAGGTATCAAACTATCTTTTTTGGTTTATGTTATTCATGAAATAATTTTGGACATAAAGCTGTAAATTACAGAGCTAATAGCAGGAACAAAAACAACTTTGAAAGTCATACACAAAATGGTTATCCAAGAAGGCCTAGTGAAACACAAAGAAGAAGCTACAACATGTTTGAATCATTGAGCATTGAAGTGGAATGATACAAGTGCAACAACTTTGGACACATGTCCAAAGATTGTAGAATGAAAGTCCCTCCTAGAGAATCACAACATAATAACAACAGTCACAGAAAGGAACCTCATAAAGGAACATGGATAAGAAATAAGAATCAATATAGAAATGAAGAATAAACACTCGCTCTACAAGATAAGCATAAGAAGCGTTGTTGGTATTTTCACAATGGTTTCTCAAAGCACATGACAAGTGATGAAGACAAGTTTCTAACATTGAGAAAGGAAAGAGATGGATCAATCTCCTTTGGAAACAATGACTGAACCAGAATCATTGGAAAGGGCACATTCATAATTGGAAACAAGGATACCAAGGAAAAAAATGTTCTACTAGTGGAAGATATGAAACATAATCTTCTAAGTATAAGCCAAATGTGTGACAAAGGTCACAATCATATGTTCCATTCACATAAATGTGAGATAAGAAAAGTAGGTTTAGGAAAATTGGTTGCAACAACTATAATAAATTCAAACAACATATATATATTAATTGAAATTGGAAATGAAAAGGATTTTCTAGGGAAGGAAGATGATGTTTGGCTATGGAACAGAAGAATGGGTCACACAAACTTCTATAACCTTGTCAAAGTCAGCAAAAAGAAATAATTCAGAGAAATTCCCCAGATCACAAAGTCAACCAACACTTTATGCAAGCATTTTCAATGAGGAAAGAAAACAAAGACCAAGTTCAAATAAAAGGAATAATCAACAACAAGACCACTGGAAATTGTGCATACAGATATAGTTGGACCAGCTATAACAAATGGTTTAAAAGGTGAGCAATACTTTATATTATTGGTTTATGATTATACAAGAAGGTCTACAGTTTTTTTTCTCAGGAATAAGTCAAAAGCATTTGAAAATTTCAAGGTATACAAGGAAATGGTTGAAAATGAAATGGATTCAAAAATCAAATGCTTGAGATCTAATAATGGAGGAGAGTTTAATTCAAAGGAATTTATGGATTTATGCAGCAAGCATGGTATAAAAACACAATTCTCCATTGCTAGAACACCTCAATATAATGGGGTCGTCGAAAGAAAGAATAGAACCATATAGGAAATGGATTGAATAATGTTAATGGATTCCAAGTTGACATATGTTTTTTGGACACATGCATTGCACACAATAGTTCACATTAAAAACATAGTAATGCTCAGGAAGTACAATGAAAAAACTCCTTACGAGATATGGAAAGGAAGACCAAAAAATGTGAAGCACTTGAGAGTCTTTGGAGGGAAATGCTACATCAAAAGAGAAGATGGAAGAATGGGAAAGTTTGATTATCTTGCAGACAAATGCATACTTGTTGGTTACTCAAGTACAAGGAAAGCATACAAATTTTATAATCTAAGGCTCAACAAAGTTTTGGAAAGAATCAATATAATGATTCATGAGACAGGTGGATGAAAATTAAAGGAAGAAGAAAAAGAGTCAATGGAACAGGTTTATGAAGAAAAAGCAAAGGATGAAGAAGAAAACGAGTCAGTAATCCTATGCAAACTAGTTTCAAGTTAAGGAAAGATGATGTTTCAAATTCTACAGATCAGAGGAAGTATAGGTCAATGATTGGCATCTTACTTTATGTGACAACATCTAGACCAAATGTAATGCAGGTAGTTGGACATGTGTCAAGATTTCAAGCAACATGAAAGGAATCACATGTTCTAGAAGTAAAGAGGATATTCAAATATCTCAAGGGTACATAAGATTTTAAATTATGTTATCCAAAAGGAAAGGATTTATCACTTATTTCCTACATAGATATAGATTGGGCAGGTTTCATTGATGACTGACGAAGCACTAGTGGAGCAATGTTCTACTTGGGTGAGTTTTTGGTATATTGGCTAAGAAATAAAAAATCATCAGTATCATTATCTATAGTTGAATCAGAGTATATTGCAACAGAAACATGTTGTACACAGGTTCTATGGATGAAAAAAACTATGACATATATATAGGTTGAGTTCAATGAGCCCATTCCAATATATTTTGATAATGCAAGTGCCATCAGTATCTTAAAGAACCTAGTGATGCATTCAAAGATTAAGAACATTCCAATCAAGTATCACTTTCTACATGAACAAGTTGTAGAGAAGAACATCAGAGTTGAATATGTTGGAAGAAAAGAACAACTGGCAAATATCTTTAGAAAACTGCTTCCAAGGGAAGCCTTTGAGTATTTTCGCTAGAGAATCAGAGTAATTTCTACTCTAAAATGAATTATTTTGAATTATTATCTTATATTTCTTATATTTACATGAGGAATCGCCATAAAGAGGATAGTTCAAGTTGGGGAGTAGTTTCGGGAAGAGTTCAGGCAAGGGGAATGGCCCAAGGTCAATTTAGTTAGGGGGGGAATCCCCGGACGGGAAGTTACCTTTGTCATTGATGTCAAAGGAAGAGAGATTTAGTAGATGCAGGATAGAGAGTTAGATTCTTGGAGAGATAGCATAGAGGCACGGTTCTAGGGGGAGCGATGGGTATAGGAGGAGCATGAGCGATATCAATTCAGTATTGCATCAGAATGTTTCCATCATTGCCAAAGGGGGAGATTGTTTCTTAATTGGGTTGGTTGTCATTAATGTCAACCCTTGAAGCAATTGTGGTAGAAAATTGTGGTAGCTCCAATAATATGATTAAGGTACTTTAGTTTTATTTATGTATAATGGTATGAAGTTTAATATATTTGTAGGTAAGAATATTCTATATGGATAGTATATGTCATGCCATTTCTGATGATATGCAGAATGTCACATAACATCTCATGGTTAGAGAGTTATGGCCTGGTGAAGTGGAGAACCATCATGAGTTATCTAGAAGGTAAAAGAAGTAAAATTAATTCTATAAGATCCTAGAAGAAGTTGACTAGGCAAGTGGGTGAAACTAGGAGTTAGTCATGGGTTAAGTTGTTGCAATAAGAAAATAATTAAAAATAATTCAATTGCAACTAGAAGTGGAGAATTTACTATTTGTAGCAAAGTGATTTAGAAGTGGAAAAGTGGTTAGAAGTGGGTTATCCCTAAATGAAGGAAATTGGGTTAAGTTGGTTAGAAGGAAACCCCTTGAGGAAGCTACATGGATGTATAAATAAGAAAGAAATGTTGTGCCATTGGCACCTATTGAATATCATTGAATATCTATTTTGTGAAAGGTTATTGGGCAGGTATTATTGATAGAGAAAAGTGTGGAAAAAAAAGTGCAGTAGGAAAAGTGCAAGAGAAAAATTGTGGAATAAAGAGTGCAGCAAAAAAATAACAGTAGGAAAAGTGCGGAAAAAAAATCACAGTAGGAAAAGTGCAGCAGAAAAAGTGTGGCAGTAAAACCACAACAGAAAAAGTGCATCAGAAAAATCGTGGCTAAAAAAGTGAGATAGAAAAATCACGACAACAAAACCACGGCAGTAGAATTCTACAAGAAGAAAAAAGGTATGGTTTTCATATGTGTGATGTTGAATTTATGAATCTGGTTGAGGGTTTTCCTTGTAAATCTATTGGATGCCCTCTTGGAATTTTAGGGCTTGTTATAGAGTTGATATGAGGAAGATCTACTAAAGTTTAGTATTGGTTACTGTTTGAGGGATTTTGGTTGAGGTATGTTGATGAAGTTATTGGTACATATAGAGGTTCTATAATAGTGAGTTTATAGCACATGGTTTGAGGTACATACTTATGTTATAGTGTTTGAGGTATATGTGATCAGATCAGATTGGTTAATGAGTATACAGTGACAAGTTTCTTAGTGACATATTTGACAGAGTAGGTTTTGACAGTGACATTCAGTTTCTACATTTGGAACTTATATTTTAGGGTGGTTGAATGGGGAAATGATAGGCGGTTGTAGCCACCTTCCATTTGTAGCCAAATCACATAGGAGGTTGTATCCTTCTTCTATTTGTAGCTAGAGAATTAGGGAGTTGGAGCTTCCCTCAAGTTGTAGCATGAAAATAGGGGGTCAGAGCCTCCTTCTAGTTGTAGATAGAAAAAAAAGGAATTTGATGCTTCCAATGAATGTAATTCTTAAAGAAAAATAATAAAAAGCATTCTATGGTTTTTTCCCGCATTGGGTTTCCATGTAAAAAATACTAGTGTACTGTGTATGTGAATGATTGTTCATTTGTTCATGGTTTATTTACTTTGCACTTATTGGATGATAATGTTATATTTATCATAAATATAAATAACACTTGAATATCATGGTTAAAAGGATTACAAATCTCTAACTGATTCACCCCCCCTCTGAATAATCCAACAATAGAAGAGTACATGGCCAAAGTGGAGAACAAATAGAGTGTAGATTGAGTCATGATATCTTGTCTTTCAAGTAATTCATTTCAATATTATTTATTTTTAGTTGTATCACACTTATTCATTTTTAGGGTTTATAAGAGGAAATAAGGGAGTTTCTTATGAATGTAACAAATATATGATGATACAAAGTATTTTCATTTGATTCTTTCAGGTATTGGATTTCAATAAACATGTTCTATATCACATTTAAATTCTATAGGTAGAGACATGTTCAACAAATGGGGAAAGCGGTTTTGATTCCAAAGGAACATGAAGACGACGATGGAACAAATTCTACAATAGTTTCATTTGGTGTTATGAAAAATGGTGAATTATTTAGAACATTATCAATGGAGGATAATTGGACACTATTTGTAATTAGAGAACAATTGGAGCTACAAGGTCATTTTGATCATTTTGTATTTGTACACAATGGTAAAATGGTAAGAATGTAAAGATGGATATTATGATTCTAATATGTATACCATAGTACAACAAATTATTGGCATGTGAAACCTTCTTTATAGAGAAAATAATTCTAATTTCTTTTATTTTATTTTGTTCATCGGGAAATGACAAGAACGTATTTTTTGTTTCAAATATTGTATGGAACCTTCTACCATTGAAATTAGGGAATGCTAAAAATTTGTGATTTGAAAATATAACGTGTATAATTAATGCACATTATAAGAGCATTCCCAAAATTTAATGGACCTTTTGCTTTGCAATATCTAATATTGTTTTTGGTATTATTACTCAAGAAACTCTACTAGCCGATTTATGACTATATTGTACATAGAATTTCTTCCAAAGTGATAAAGAGTTTATACCTATTAATATTTTGTTCACTGACACAATCTTAGAAAATGAAACTATTCTCTATGTTTTGTGATTACTATGGTCTAAAATGCCTCCAACATTTTCCATGTGTAGAGTACTAATCTATTTTTCCCTGAAAGATTCTAGAATTTGTTTTCTTCCATATGATAACAACTATTGGTTATTTTTCATATCTATGAAAGAGAATTTTAATACAAATGGAGTGATGCTCATTCTCACCATATTCTAGCCTACTCTACCAACTTTCTTGCATGATTTAGCAATCATAAAAACATGAGCAATTTCTTATATCAACTTAAGTCATTAAGTTGACATTCCATGATATATTTGGTTATCAAGTACTGGATCCTATTTTAATAGTTTATTTTCAATGAATTTGTTCAATGGATTGGTTCAATAGTATAATCTTGGTGATTTTGAGTCTACTTGTGGTGTTTAGGGTGATGAGTTGCAAGTGAAAGAGAATAAGTTAACCTCTACCAAGGCACAATTGCCTTATGATTTTTAATATTTGGACTACTACAAGCCAACTGAAATTGTCAATTGTACTAAAAATATATGCAAAATATAAATACGAGGGGAAATAGGTTATTCCCTTATGGGTGAACAATAGATTCTCTATTTGGGAAATTACTCAAATGAAACTTTCAATTTGTTTTCATTGATTTATTGGCTTTGTGTGGCATGTTGATTATCAAATCATATCTTATGATTCGATTTCATAGTCAGGTTATTTTTCTTGGGGATTTGAATTATCACATTTCTCTTTTCCATCATGATAACAAAGAGCTGGTAGAAACAAATGACTGGAAATATGTGTTAGAGAAAGATAAAGTAGTTACACATACTTTATACAAAAAAAATTGTTGCAGTTGTTCGGTTCTACTAGACATTGATTTGAACCTTAGTCTCTTGAAATAAATAAAATCTAGCATTCTCTATGACAACCTCAAATTGGGCAGAGAGAAGGACATGTATTCAAAGGATGGAATGAAGGAAAAATATATTTCTCTCCTACTTACAAGTAGAAAAAAAAATAATACTTCTATGTTGGAGGAAACTTAAACTCAAGAGAAAAACATCACACACCTGCATGATAATCACAAGTTAATGTAGTTTTGATCGTTTGATTGGTCACAATTGATCAAATAAAAAATAGTTCTCTAGAAGTGTTCAGAATACAGAATATTATTGAGATTCATAATGTAACACCCCAGGTTTTTGAACCCCCATTTTAAATAATGTATTGTTACAATGTTGAGAGACCAGAGTACCCAAACAATTATCGAAGGGACAATATGCCGAAGAAATGTAATTTTTTGATTATTAATAATAACAAATACATTGTTGGCTGCTAGACAGAAAAGGAATAGAGTTATAGGGGGCTATGATTCCAAAAGAGAGGGAGCTTGAGGGACTAAGTGTTTATTCCTTCTTTTCTTATTACCCTTTTTGTCTAAGGGAGGGGATTGGTTATTTGAACTTCTTAGGGAAGGCCAAGAGGTTCTTTCTTTCCCCAATAGGTTACTTAAACTTTCCTTTGGTCTGATGGGGGGCTTGGAATGATGACATGTTCATTGTTTTCATGTTCCCTTACTCATTATTTCCTCACGCACTCCCATGCACCCCCCTGACTCGTCCATTAATCCATCATCACCTACGTCTTGGATTAGCAAAGGAAACAGAGTTGCTGAAGAACTTAGCCATAGGATAATTGGCTGTAGTGGTCACCGGTGTGATCCAACTATGACCTGGGGCCTGCTTGTCTAAAATGCATTGACATGTGCCTTATTTTGATCACAACTACGAATCCTGAGAGTTCCAACATTAAGATTCTGGACCATCTATGTTGGAAGCCCTAGCAGGAGGGATAAGGAATGCCTGAGGGAATGCATGGCAAAGAAGGGTGGAGGTCCATTCTCTCGAGTGGCACAGGTTGGGTAGAAGAGAGTTGGGTACTTGGATTTTTGTGGGTGTCGAGAAACCTGTGGGAGCTTGAGAGCTAACTAGTTTGGGAGCCCAATTACACTTTGGAACTATCCTTGTGGATTCATAGCCTCAGCTCAGGGGTGACACTGCTGTTGGGATTTAGAGCAATGGTGTCTATGGTTGGGTGGAACATCCTTGGTCTGCAGCCAGTCGGTTTCATCTTTCATAAAGATAAGTGCTCTCTATTATGATATTACTATTTGTGTATGAATGTATTTCGCTGTGTAGTTTAATTGTCATTTACATGTATATGAATGCATTTCCACTGTGTATATATAATTATCATTTAACATAATATTTAGATCTTGCATGCCTGCTAGATATTGTTGTGCATGTCGTTAAATCTGTTTTCTTATGCATCCTTAATAAATAAAGAAGGTTAGCATGAGAAAGAAGTCCAAGGGTGGGCTTGTAGGTAGCATACCCAGCCTATGGGTGGCTGGGTATGTTACAGATTGGTATCCGAGCTTCTGGTTGAAACATCAGGCTAGTATGGGGTCTGTTGGTTAGAATATCATGGTCGAGATCGAACTCTGACCGTGAAGTTGAAAATTTCAGGAGGAATGGTGTTGCATATGCTACGTAGGATACATAGCGTCATATAGCCTATGTGAGGGTTCGAAGGATCATGATGATTCCTTTTTAATTCGGGAATGATTTCCACAGTAAGATCGAGGAGATCCGGGATCATTAGATTGGAGGACAGGTAAACAGGGGTCATCCGATGAAAAGGAAGCAAGGTTAAGGTCGCGATCATTGAATCCCATTGGAGAGAGAGATCAATGGCCAACATGCATTGTAGGGAATCGAGTTGCACGTGAGATAATTTCTCAATATGGTCCCACAATCCAAACCTAGGTTTCCTTGGGGGGTTACATTTGAGAATCAGGAGAATTGCGGGTTGAAAAGCAGGTTACTCCAAACTATCGATGCATGCCCCCATAAATTGAAAGGCATGCAATTATGTGACAAGTAGGGCTCGAACATTGAAACTTTGAATATCTGAAGTAGTTGGGGACCATTGATCCATAAGAGGGCACGCATCAATCGATCACATGCTCCGGGTGAAAGCACTCTAGGAAAGAGAGAGCATGGAGAAGTTGAGATTTGAGACTCATGAAGCCCGGAGAGCCGGAGACCTGAAGTAAACGTCGACTATCGGATCGTTTGAATTAGATCCTGACCATCGATCACCTAGAGGTTACATGTCAGCATATTAGAAACTCCGGAGGAATCTGTTTGAGAGATTTTCAGTTGAGGTTTGAGACTCCTAAAGCCTGGAGAGCCAGAGAGAAGGAGAAAACCCCGACCATTTGATCATCTGACAAGATCTCAGCCATTGATCTACCGAGAGCCACGCATCACCAGATCCATGAATTCAGATAAAATTCAGTGGGGCCAAATAAGTTTGAAATTTGAGATTTCCAGAGTTCAAAGTCCCAAAGGAATCGTGGTCGTCGATCCATAAGGGACATGCGTCAGAAGGTCATGAACTTCCGGTAAAAATATTTTCAAGCAAAAAGGTTGAATTTTGAGATCTCTGAAGTTTGGAGCCCCGAAGAAATCATAGCGATCAGAATGAGGAGGATACGTGGAGAAAATCTGTGGACTCTCAGTGAAGACCCAAAGTGAAACCTAGTCGTCTGATCTAGGAGGACACATGGTGAAAAATTAGCCAGTTTGGGAATTCAGAGTTCAGGAGAATTGGAAGTGTGCTAGTTTGAAAAATCCTGAAGCCCTAAAGACCGAAGAGCTAAAGTGATAAGGCACAATGATGTCACCGGGGATGATGTGGAAACATGGGATGTGTGCCATGTTTCAGTAAGTTTTGGGCGTTTGGAACATTGAAAAGTCGATTAGAACGTGACACATGTCACCCACCTGATTGAGATACGTGTTCTCTTCCAACATTTTGCCACATGGTGACAGATCATGCAGTCCTTAAGACCAGGCACTCCATAAGGGAAGGAGGTGACAGGCTGGTTGGGTCGAAAAATCCTAGAGTCTCAAATTCTAGAGTATATATCAATCGTCGATTCCAGAGGACATGCATCGAGGGATCATCGACTCTGGGTAAAAGCACTCTGGGAGAAAGTGCAGGAGGGAAATTTGAAACTTTCGAAGCCCAGAACATCGAAATGATTCACAGTCACTGATCTGTGGGAGGACACCTGTCAGCAGATCAGGAACCTCGATTAAAAGTGTACTGGGAGGAGGTAAGAAATAAAAGTAGAGACTCTTGAAGCATGGAGTCCCGAAGAAGATCTCGATCGTTGATCGTGAAAGAGGACGAGGACCATTGATCTAGTCTTGGCTAAACGATCTGAAGTCCTGAAGCTCTAGAAAAGCTCTTTTTTAGCTAAGCGTAGGGTCATGGCCTTGGTCATATGTAGGTTGAGAGCTGAGGAAGGAAGGCTAAGGGCTGAATTGGTTGTCTCCAAGACAGAAAAGTGCCAAGGGAGGATTTAGCCGCGCTTTCTAGTCATGGTCACCTAGGAGGTTGTTTGATGGAAGCGCCTGCACAAGGTGAACTATGTGTCAGCCAGGGATAACAAGATAATTTTATTTTCGGAGAATGGGGATATGATCTCCATAAACAAGAAAGAAACTTGTAGCATTATTTAGCAATTTTTTTTATCATACGCATAATTCTAACAAAATGGTTGCTTTCACATTTTGCAGAATAAAGAGGCTTAAGCGCATTAGCTCATGATGCGTATTGAGTAAATGGGAGAAGGAGAGGGACCCTCTAGTCATGAAAAGGAGGCCGAAGGCTAGAATAATAGAATCGGTAATGCATATACAAAGTCCAATGGACACAAGGAAAAAGGAGAATAGGAAACATTGATAAAAATGGTACGAAGCTTGAAGATGGAATTATAGATCTACAAAGAAGACAACGAGAGACCGGTGAGAGAGAAAATTTATATAAATGCTTGAGTTTTGTAGATTTTAAATCAGTTGCAAAGGAAAACAAAGAAGGAATAAAACTCAAGATAAGAGGATGAAGGCAGGTGTCAGGAAAGAGGAGATGCTCGTGGAAGAGCTAGTTATTCCAGAAGTGCTAGCAGAGCTCATGGAAGCCACTCACCTCCTTACTCAGGAAGGAATTTTTATGCATCAGATGATCCCATAAGGAGCCCAAAAGTGTCTTCTGTCAGACACTAGAGAAGGAAACAAGAGATATATAGTTTGCAAGGAGAGTTGAACAAGCTCAGGCCACCTTCCTTCGATGGTGAAAGAGAAAGGGAAGATGATGTTGAAGCATGGTTTCTTGGTCTCTGGAGTTATTTTCAGTTTCATAAATATTTATAAAACCTGGAAGCCATGATTTCCACCTACCATTTACACAGGAAAGATACAGTGTGGTGGGACCAACTGAGGAAAGTGGAACATGTTAATGAAAGTAGGATCACTTGGAAACACTTCAAGAAGTACTTCCAAAAGGAGTACCTCTCAGAGCATTTATATGACAAGAAAATGCAGGAGTTATTTGAACTCAGGTTGGGAAACATGACTATGGTAGAATACGAGAAGAATTTCTTGGGATTGTTAAAGTATGTCAGGTTCATTGGTGATGAGAAAGTGAAAATACAAATATTTCTAAGTGGATTTCCAACTGTTAGGACCCTATAATGTACCTTTTTGCTCACACTTTTTGCTACCATTACATCTTTTTTTCACTCACATTTAAACTCACATTACCACCTTACTCTATCTTTCCAAATGTATATAATGTCTCTTCTCTTTACTATATGTTTAATCTGTTTTGCATATAATTTTACATTACTCTCGTACTTAACTGTTGATTAGAAATATATAAGTGCTGAAATAGTTTGAACTGCAGATTATCATTGTTGTTTAAAGGCCCGTTGCTGAAATAGTCAAAAGCACGCAAACCCCATGGCTGAAATAGTCCGTGGTCTACGATGTTGAAACAAAAACTCACACAGGAAGAAGTTGTTACACTCTTTGTGGTCTACGATGCTGAAACAACAACTCACATAGAAGAAGTTGTTACACTCTCCATGATCTATGATGCTGAAACAACAATTCCAAAGCTATTACATTGACCACAACAGTCGTACCTTGAGCCAGAATTAACCATCGTTGTTGCATGAGACCACGTTGTTGAAACAGTCAGAATGCAAATCCCGTTGCTGAAACAGCCCGTGATTTGTGATGCTGAAACAACATACAACAACAGTAACAAGAAGATAAATAAGGAAGTTGTTACTCCAGCCGCAACAACAACACCTCACTCACGGGAGACCAAGATATCCTACTCCAGTATAGAGATTTGATCTGACTAAGAATAGGATTCAGATGTGGACATGTAATTTGATTGTATCGAGGGGATTCTCCTCTTTAAATAAGATGAAATCATCATTAGAAAAGACCTTCTTTTTTGCTAAGAAAGGATTTACAGAGAATGACGTGTTTTACTTCAAACATTGTATTATGAAACAGTTGATAGATGAATAAAATATTGTTCTGAGCATTTCTTTCTAGTTCCTTTTGTTTCAGGGGAATCTTGTGAGAAGGGAGGGCCCACCTTCTTCAAAATATTCACCCATTATATTTGTAGTGTGTTAGTGTTATTTCTGTTCATGCCTTGATTAAATTATGTTTTGCTGAAACACTACTTTACTGAACTCTGTCTTGCTGAAACTCAGCTTTACTGGTTGTTACATTGTTTTCATATAATTCATGATTGGGTAACTGTTAATCATTCTAGTTAGAAATCTTGTTTGGTGAATTTATGAAAGCGTGATAATCAGGGACAGGTGCTGAAGATTCCTTCTTGGGGAATAGGGTCATGTTCTCTGTTAAGAGATAGTTAGCCTTTAGTGTGTGTCAATTATTTCAATTAGCAATGAGTTCATGAATGTGTGATGATCGGAAACATGTGTTGAAGATTCCTGATTGGGGAATAGGGTCTTGTTCTCTGTTAAGAGATAGTTAGCCTTCAGTGTGTGTCAATCATTTCAATTAAGCAATGAGTTCATGAAAGTGTGATGATCGAAAACAGGTGTCGAATATTCCTTCTTGGGGAATAGGGTCCTGTTCTCTGTTACAAGATCGTTGGTCTTTCCTTTTGTAGTGTTTTGAAGGATTTCTTTCCTAGGTTATTATTTTCTTAATGTAATATGAGATTCTTTGGATAACTATTTCTTTAAACTTTGAACTCTGCAATAGGTAGGTTGCTTTCCTTCTTGGGGAATAGGGTCCTGTTCTCTGTTAAGAGATAGTTAGCCTTTAGTGTGTGTCAATCATTTCAATTAAGCAATGAGTTCATGAAAGTGTGATGATCAGAAGCAGGTGATGAAGATTGTTGCTTGGGTAATAGGGTCATGTTCTCTGTTACAAGATAGTTGGTCTTTCCTTTTGCAGTGTTTTGAAGGATTTCTTTCCTAGGTTGTTATTTTCTTAATGTAATCCAGGATTCTTTGGATAATTATTTCTTTAAACTTTGAACTCTGCAATAGGTAGGTTGCTTTCCTGTAATTCAAAGTAGAACTTCAGTTTGTTCAAGGCAAAGTGTGATTAATGTATTTTTACTACAACTCTAGATTTCTTTTGAGATTGAGCATATACAGTGTGTGATTACCTTTGAAATAAACAGACTTCCCTGGGTTGACAATTTATGTAGCACTTGATTGTTTAGTTAATTAAGCAATTATAGTGACCAACACCAACCTTCTATAAGGAAAAGATCAAGTATGATGAACCCAAGACCTCGAATGAGGCCATCAGGAAGGATAAATACTTCTATGAGCAAGGCTAGAGAAGAGAATCCATGCAAAAACATTGGAAGGACAAGAAGAATGCGAAGTCTGATCAGAGGAGGAAAGGATTAAAACCTCCCTTCAATAGGAATGAGCCTAATAGAAATAATCAAGATCAATATGCTAAGGAGGATTTCAAGAAGGAAGACTCCCTGGGAAAAAGGGGAAGACCACCAATCCAATGTTGGGGATGCATGGAAGATCACCTGTACAAGGATTTACCACACAGAAAAGATAGAGTGAATACTATGCACAACATCTAAGAGGCTACAATAGTTGGACATATGGGGAGAATCTATGCAGCTTTAAATGATCGACAAGCAGAGTACTAGTCCAATATGATCAAGGTGGAAGGTAATATCATAAATCAACTTGTTTCTATTTTGATTGACTCAAGAGCGTCATTGTTACATTGACCCTAAGATAGTGGATAGTTTACATTTGGAGAAAAGTAAACTTGGAAAAAACAAGTTTGGTTCAGTTGGCCACTAGAACCAAAAGAAGAATCCATGATATGGTCAGAAGTTGTTCCATAAATCTTAATGGCGTGAATACTAATACTGATCTAAATTTCATACCATTGGGGTCTTATGATATTCTGATTGGGATGGATTGGTTGGACAAGCATCATGTTGTCCTAGATTTTCATAACAAAACATTTACATGTCTTGATGGAAAAGGAAAACAGAGCACTGTAAAAGGAGTTCCAAGACCCATCTCTATAAGGGATATTTTGGCCTTATAGCTGAAAAGGTGTTTTGGAAAAGGATCTCAACTATATGCAACCCATGTGGAGGATCCAATTGATACAAAGGGGCCAAGCCTTGAAGATTTCTCATTGCTTCAGGAATTTGAAGATGTATTCCAAGAAATACTCAGATTGCCACAAGGAAGGGAGATAGATTTCTTAATTGATTTAGTGCCAAGAATTGCCTTGATGTCAAAAACACCTTACAGAATGAGCACACCAAAGCTAAGAGAATTACAAGTGCAGTTAGAGGAATTGTTGAGGAAAGTGTACATCCGTCCAAGTGTTTCACCTTGGGGAGCATCATTACTTATTGTCAAAAAGAAGGATGGAACCTTTAGGTTGTGTATTGACTTTCGACAACTGAACAAGTACACTATAAATAACAAGTATCCTCTACCTCGAGTTGATGACCTCTTTGATAAGCTAAGAGGAGAAAAGATATTTTCAAAGATTGACCTGAGGGAAGGATACCATTAGGTAAGAATCAAGGAAGAAGACATTCATAGGACAACCTTTAGGACCAGGTATGGACATTATGAATTTGTAGTGGTTCCTTTTGGACAGACCAATGCATCAGTTGTCTTCATGTGCTTAATCAATGGCATATTCAGAAATTATTTGGACAAGTTTGTCATAGTATTCCTGGATAACATACTTATATATTCTAAGTCTGAAGAGGAGCATGAACATCCCTTGATATTGGTATTGCAAGTACTGAGAGAACATTAGTTGTATGCTAATTTGAGTAAGTGTTATTTTTATCAAAAGAAAATTCATTACTTGGGACACATTCTTTCAGATAAGGGCATAACAGTAGATCCATAGAAGATTGAAGCTATCAAAGGATGGCCAACACCTAGAAATGTGTCATACGTCATATCTTTTATGGGATTAAACAATTACTACAGAAGGTTCATAGTAGGTTTATCTAAGATTTCTCACCCCATCACCTCTTTGCAAAAGAAGCGAACTAAATTTGAATGGACACTCAAGTCTGAAAAGAATTTTAATGTTGAAGGAATTACTTACTAGTGTGCCTGTGTTAAAAATTTCCAACCCAAATGAAATTTTTGTGCTATGTACATATATTGTAAGGAAGGACTTGGGGGATTCCTCATGCAGAATGGACATGTCATTGTATATGAGTCCATAAAGCTTAAAGAACATGAGAGGAACTATGCCACACACGACTTGGAACTTGCTACCATTCTTCATGCCTTGAGGATGTGGAGGCATTATCTCATGGGGAAGAAATTTGAATTAAGGATAGACCACATTGGTCTGAAGTATATTTTCGAACAACCAGCCTTGAATGCCAGGAAAAAAAGATGGCTGGTATTTTTAAGTGAATATGACTTCGATATCAAGCATATCAAGGGAAAGGAGAATAAATTTGTCGATGCACTTAGTAGGAGAGTGCATCTCATGCATGTTACTGCTGTCAGTATGCATGAGTTAGACTTGAAGAGCATAATTTTATATGGTCTTGTTATAGATAAGCATTACCTACAGGTAAAGGAAAAATTGCATCAAGGAGATGTACAATAGAAAATAAAGGAGTACGAGATAAAGGAAGATGGATTCCTCATGCATAAAAATAGAATCTATGTTCCTAGTTATGGAGAACGGAGGAATTTGGTATTGAAGGAAATGCATGATGTTCCTTATACTGGACATCCCAGTTACCATAAAACAATTACAACAGTAAGAAGCTAGTTCTTTTGGCCGGTAATGAATAAGGATGTTGTTGATTACATCACTCAATGTATGGAATGTCAGAAGGTGAAGGATGAGAAGAGGCACCCAACGGATTTGTTGTGGCCATTGCCAATTCCAGAGAAGAAATGGGAAGTGATCACCATGGATTTCATCACAGGATTACCCATAACGAATAAGAAACATGATTCAATCATGGTGGTGGTTGACAAATTAACAAAGGTTGTTCATTTTGTGCCCATGAAGACAACGCATACAACAACTAATATTGCAGAAATTTTCATGAAGGAAATTGCTAGGTTGCATGGGATACCTAGGACAATTGTCTCGGACAGAGATATGAAGTTTACCTCCAATTTATGGAGGGGATTGTTTAAATTATTTGGCACAAATCTAAACTTTATCACAAGATATCATCCCAGACAGATGGGAAAACAGAGAGGGTCAATCAAATAATTGAATACATGATGAGAATGTATGTGATGGATAAGCCATCTAAGTGGGAAGATTACTTACACTTGGTTGAGTTTGCATATAACAATGGGTATCAATATCCATTGAAAATGATACCATTTGAAGCCTTGTATGGTAGGAAATGAAATACTCTAGTGAGTTGGGACAACCCAACAGATAGAGTGGTACTTGGGCCAGAGTTACTCAAGGACATGGAAGACCAAGTGGTCAAGATTAAGTAGAATTTAAAGGCAACTCAGGATAGATAGAAATTTTATGCAGACAAGAAAAAGAAAGTTAGAGAATTTAAGGTAGGGGAGCATGTACTTTTGAAAGTGAATCCCAAGAAAAGCTCTTTGAAATTGTGTAGTTGTACAAAGTTGGCAGCCAGATTTTGTGTTCCATTCGAAATATTGGATAGAATAGGCTCGGTTGCATACATGCTTGCATTTCCTTCTTCCATGAATGTGCATAATCTATTTCATGAATATTTGCTAAAGAAATATGTACATGATCCTAACCATGTTATTGATTGGCATCTGATTCAGGTAGAGATGGAGGGAGACTTTCAGGTTCAGCTAGTGCGGATGTTGGATAGAAAAGTCAAAATGCTCAGGAATTGAGTTATAGAACTGGTAAAAGTTCAGTGAACCTACTATAGTACTGATAATTCTACCTGGGAGCATGAAGATTCCATGCGGGCAGAGTACCCGCATCTTTTTTGAATAAATTTGAGATTTTGATCTCTTTTTTGTATATGCACCGAGGACAATGCCAAAATAAGGGGGAGAGGATGTAACACCCCATGTTTTTTAACCCCCATTTTAAATAATGTATTGTTACAATGATGAGAGGCTAGAGTGCCCAAACAGTTATTGAAGGGCCAGTATGCCCAAGAAATGTAATGTTTTGAACATTAATAATAATAAATACATTGTTGGCTGCTAAACAGACAAGGACTAGATTTATAGGGGGCTATGATTCCATAAGAGAGGGAACTTGAGGGACTAAGTGTTTATTCATTTTTTTCTTATTACCCTTTTTGTGTAAGGGAGGGGATCGGTTACGTGAACTTCTAGGTGAAGGCCAGAAGGTTGTTGTTTTCACCATGAGGTTACTTAAACCCACCTTTGGTCTGATGGGGGGGTTGGACTGATGACTTGTTCATTTTTTTCCCGTTCTCTCACACACTCCCATGCATGCACCCCCATGCACACACCTCCATGCACCTCCCTTGATTCATCCTCACCTGCGTCTTGGCTTGGTAAAGGAAATAGAGTTGTTGAAGAACTTAGCCAATGGATAGTTCGTTGTAGTGGTTGCTAGTGTGATCTAGCCATGACTTGGGCCTGCATGTCTAAAATGAATTAGCATGTGCCCTGCTTTTCTCACAACTATGAGTCCTGAGAGTTCTAGCATTGATATTCTAGACCAGTTGTGTTGGAATCCCTGGAAGGAAGGACAAGGATTGCTTGAGGGACTACGTGGCAGAGAAGGGTGGAGGTCCATTCTCTCAAGCGACACAGGATGGGTAGAAGAGAGTTGGGTACTTGGATTGTTGTGGGTGTCGAGAAACCTATGAGAGCTTGAGAGCTGACTAGTTTGGGAACCCAATTACACTCTGGAACCATCCTTGTGGATTCATAGCCCTGGCTTGGGAGTGGCATTTCTGTTGAGATTTAGAGCAACGATGTCTAAGGTTGGGTGGAACGTCATTGGTCTGCAACTAGTCGGTGGCGTATTTCATAAAGATAAGTGCTCTCTGTCATGATATTACTATATGTGTATGAATGTATTCAACTGTGTAGTTTAATTTTCATTTACATGTATATGAATTTATTTTCGTTGTGTATATTTAATTATCGTTTAACACAATCTTTAGATCTTGCATGCTTGATGGATATTGTTGTGCATGCCATTAAATATCTTATCTTATGAATTGTTAATAAATAAAGAAGGTCAGCATGAGAAAGAAGTCCAAGGGTAGGCTTGCAAGTAGTGTACCCGGCTTGTGGGTGGCTGGGAATGTTACAAATAACATCATATGTTGGAGGATTTCTATTATACTTTAATTATGATTTTTTTAAGACTATTTCTTATATGAGTTGTACTTAAGCAATTTTTCCATTTTTAACTCAAATAATTTTGATGTTGTCATGTCTACCTTCGACCTAAAGAAATGTTTTTGTAATTCCATAATAGTGTGCAGGATTATTATTCACTTTTCTCATTTTTGGAGAAGAAAGGCTTGACATTATTGTTGAATGGTGTTGTCATTGATGTCAAAGTCAGTCATTGGTGATCAACATGAAGAAGCCTATGGGTTTACTTGAAGGAGTCTCCAAAGTGGTCCTCTTATGGCATATATTTAAGAATGGACCTCATGGGAAGATTCTTTGAATAATCCCAGAATAATCCATGAAGGTGTGGTAAAAAATCCCCTACAGTCAAGTGAAGAATCCTATAGATGTCCAAGAACAAGATTGCAAGATGGAGATTGTTGAAAGTATTATTTGTGGTCAAATTGGATGCCCTATATTTGAGGGAATTTTTAACCTACATAAATAAATCAAATGGAAGAACAATTTACATGGTTTGGAATCTTATTCCTATACCTTTCCAATGGTATATGGAAGTCCCTCTAACTCCCTAGAAATGATGAGATGAATATTTCCATCCAACAATCTAGTCATACAATTAAGGTCAACTTAGATAATTTTTGGGGACATAATTACTATAAATACATGATAGAATTTCAAATTTTTTGAGAAACCAAGAAAGAGATCAAGTTTGATGTGTGCACAAGGTGTTTGGGGTGTCTTCTGGTGTGCAATACAAGTCTAAGGGACTCTCTTAAGGTATTTCTTATTCTAAAGGTTTGATATAAGGTTGTGATGTTGTGATAAGGTTGAGATGTTGTCATATGCTCTGCTATGAAGTTGTGATGTTTCTGTGATGTTGTGATAAGGTTGAGATGTTGTCATATGCTCTGCTATGAAGTTGTGATGTTTCTGTGATGTTTTTGTAAGGTTTCTAGGGCTTATATGTGGACCCATGTGGACCTAGGATCTCTATGTGGACCCAATTTTTGATCTTGATATTTCAGAGATTTTGGCACATGATTTTAGGTGTATCCTTAGAGATATTCCCACAATTTTATGTTGTTGTTGGTTTTTATATTTAGACCAATAAGGACCTAGGACCTCTATGTGGATCTATTTTGATGATGATTATGTATCAATGATAGTGACTATGACAATGATAGTGACAATGATAGACAATGACAGGTTTCCTTCCAGTTGGAACTGGAGAATATAGGGAGTTTTATCTTCCTTCAGATTGGTGCCTATAAATCAAGGGGTTGGTCCCTCCTTCCAATTGGAGTTGGAGAACCTTGGAAGTTGTATTTTCCTATTAATTTAATATTGTTATTATACAAGAAAAGAATTATGTGGTTTCTTCCATTTGTATTTCCACATAAATATGTTGTGCATTGTGTAGTTGTTCTTTTTCTCTTTACTTTATATTGGGATGCATTTATTTGATTGAAAAGTTAAAGTTTTTAAAAGGTGATAAATTATAATTGATATTGATTCACCCCCATCTCAGTATAAAAAATTATCTCCATATCTCTTAGATAACATTCAATTGTATTGGGAAGGGGCTTTAGAGGAAAACTTAAAGCAACCACTCAACAAAAGAAATCAGTGGAGATAAAAACTTGCCTCGTGGGACTTTTTGAACCTCTTATGGCCCGATGGAATACAATGCAACAAACATTTTAGTCAAATCATGATTTTTCATATATATTGTAACATCTTACCTCCAAGTAAGATCTAAGTTCCCCACCACGAGAACTATGATATGAAAAGTAGAAATTTGTTATAATCAACTCCTTTGCAGAGAACATTTCAATTTTTGCTATTCAATCTTGTATTCATTTCACTTAACTTCTCGCAAATTTATCTCATGCTTGAGAGAGGTTTGTTTTTAATATGTTGCTAGATTCTTCTTTTTGGTTCTTCATTTCCATAGATTTCATTATGTTCTATGCATCAATGAAATGCCACTAGTTTTCAAAAGAAATTGTATTATTTAATTTACATATGAGATGAATGTATAGATGTTGTAGGAAATAGAATGCTTTAGGTTCATTGAATATACTACAAGTATGTTATGGGAATTCTATGGGAGGTTCTACATGAACTTCATCTTGAACGATGTTATGGGAACTTCCTTTCCAAATTTTTTTATGGGATCATTTCATGGTTGCTACAGGTTGGTATGGGTTATCATGGACAAAAATTCAAGTTATTTGTGATCAAATTTACTAAAATATAGGTATGGTTAGTTTAAAAATGAAAAGGAGATATTTGAGATCATGTCTTATTTTGATAGCATGCTTGATTTATTCATTTGCCATCTAAATCCAAGTGCCTTGAGATACCTTGCACAAAACTTGGAAGATATTGATATAGAAAAGATGATGTGCAATCCATATTTTATTTACCTCTATGGTTTCCATTATTACCCATGTATATTATGCCATATGTGATGCTAAAGGAAGTAGAAACCATATTTTTCGAAACACATGTCAAATTTTATACGCCATCCACTTGATGAGGCTACCATTTCTATGATAGTTGAAATGGGATTTGTCTAATTGGTAGGGGTGGAATATTGATTTATGAAATGAGGTGAAAAAAATGAGTAATTAATTATAATATTACCAAGATAAGACCTTCCTCGGTGTTCTTTGGAAACTGATGAGTTAGTTCAGATTGTAGGTGATATAAAGGTGGCACAAGAAGATTTTGTTCAAAAAACTTAAAGGATGTGGGGAAAAATAAACCATCAAAGGAGATAGGTGCCATAACGCTACAATAATTATTCATATTGTATCAAGGAGCCCCCTTTTCTTACTATCACAAAATAAACTAAAGGTGTTAAGGAAATGAAGCAAAAAGGAGAAGAAAAGGACGTTCAAAGTTTTGAAAGTCATCATGGAATATTTATGGAAGTTGTTGGTTCTACTACCAAATACTTATCATGCTGCTCCATAATGGTTCCAATATGCTCCTGAATTTGTATCAATGTCTTCTCTTGCCACACTATTCATTATTCAAGTCTCAGAACTGAAGTAATGCCATTTTGTAAAAAACCATATGCCTTAATATTTTGATTGACAATATTTTATTGATGGATTTTGAAATGTTGTCTTGTCAATAGATTTTGTGATTTATTATTTCATTTTTTGTTTCATAAAATTCTCATTTCAAAGAAGAAAAAGAGACTGAGGAGTAAATACACTAATTTTGTTTCACAAAATGTTTTGTCGCACCATCAAGGATTGTCCCACCATTAAATGATGTATTTTAGTGTGGTTAGCACACCATATGTAGCATAGTTTGAAGCCATTTTCAAAACTCTTTTAAATGTGTACACCAATAGTTGTGTCCATCATTAAATAATATATTTCATACTTATCAACAAAGTCTATACCCATAGAGATTCTACATGGGGCACACACCTATTTTGTAGATTTATGGATGTTTTTTCCATGGGGAATTCTCTTGTCGAGAAAACCTTAAATATCCTTTATAGTGGCCCACTTACTCCACTCTATTTTTCATAGCTGTTATAAATACAATTGAATTTATGTCCATGAAAAGAGAATGTAAGAAAAGGCAAGTGCTTGAATACATGCCAGAAAGGGACCATGGCTTTCAATCTTTGAGCATGAGTTTAGAAGTTCTTGAAATAATGTCAATAATTATGACCTTCTCATGTGGTCCATGCAAGGTACATAATGTAACCATGCCATTAATCAGCACAATACCCTATAATGTAGGTCTATCACCACATCACCATAATAATATTACAATCTTGACTGCAATATCATCATATTGCATATTGCAACTACAGACATAAAATGTCATGGATTTAATTCCTAATGGAAAATATTTTTTTTGGGGGGAACTGGTGTATTTTGCACTCTATCATGTTACACATAATTAAATTCAAATCATGGTAAAGCACCCAATTTGAGTTTTCCATTAATAAAACCTCGTGAGCATATTCTTTTTCTCATGCTTTTGGTGTTCAAAGTTGGGAATCTAAGATTGGAATTTGACACAATGTAGAAAAAGGGAGACACCAAGTTCAACTAAGCTTGCCAATAATTAAACCACATGAGAATCTGTTTTTATCTCATGGGTTTGGTCTCTAAGTATTTACAATCCAGGATTGGAATTTGACAAAGTGTAGAATAAGGAAGAAATAAGGAAGAGGAAAAGTTTAACCAAGTTGAAGAGGGAAACAAGGAGAATCCATTTCTTATTCTTATATGCCATAAGTCTATCACTTAAATGGTAATTTTTTTTACTTAGATTGGGAAAATTCATAGATAAAAAAATTAATCCATGTTTTGTAACACCCCAAATGTATTAATCAATAAATATAATTCAGTAATGTAATTTAAGTAACTAATGTGTTAAAATTAATTAAATAATTAAATACATTAAGTCAATTAGATTATTTAACTAATTAGATTTTACTATTGTTTAATCAAAGGATTAAATAATACAACAATAAAGGAAATGATGATTTTATTGTATTAAGGGTAGATATGGAATTTATGAGGAAAGGATAAAGGTAGATGGATAATTTATGATGGGATGAGTCGGTGGATGAGGGGGATAAGAAAGGATGATTTAATCATTTAGAAGGGGGATTAGAGAGAGAAGGGGGAGAAAAATCTTGGAGAAAGAAACTTGTTGGAAATTGCTGGTTTGGATATTGATTGGTTGGTTGCTGATATTTTGGGCTCGATGGAGAGGAAATCTGATTTCTTGGATTTAGGGAGCCAGAGAGGCTATGTTCCTAGCTGGTTGGGAGGAATAGATTATGTTTCATGTAGTTTCAAGTAGACAAAGAAACAAAAAACATACATGGCAAACTTCTTATTAAAGATGTATTTTACTAACTTCCTCTTAGGATTGAATCAAATTTTATATATACACATATTGGAATTTATGATGTGAACGAATAAATGATGATTTAGGTGATTAAATTGCTAGAAATTACTGTTATGAATTTACTGTCATGTAAATGGATATTGGATTTATTGTTTTGTAAAACAAAATAAATAATTTGGATTTTATTGATCAAAATCTGGACCAGGGGGCAAAATTTTGCTCAAATTTCAAAGTGTTCAGAATGCAACGAAAATAGTGCCATTGCGTCCATCTCGTCTTCTTGATTCCGGTGGTATATTTACTTTCTCAAACGGATTCTGTATGGAGAAGTTATCGCGATCTGTTCGCCAAGGCAAACAAGGAAAAATTTGATGCTGACTGTACCTGTCCGTACAGTCCGTACAGTGGTGACATGGCAAGGTCGTACAGTCTGTGCGATGACCGTACAGTGCTGACGTGGTAGGCATTTACTGGTTAGCATTTGGACGAATGTGGTATTGACACGTGGCATCATTTGGCGAATGGATGGGTGCCACATGGCCCAATCAAGGGCTGCCACGTGGCACCCATTTAATGGCTATTGGTTCATTGTTTGGTTTAATAAAATATTTGTGGGTCCGTGGGGTTCGACCCTCGGACCTCTACCCACCATTCAAAGCTTTAACAAAGTCCATTCCACCAACGCGTCACGTCATGGTTCTTATTAACCATGTGTCCAAACATATATTTAAGTTGAAGTTATGTGTATTATAGCGTGGGGGTCGGGCTGGGGCTTAGCCCCAGCCCGTGGTTGCACTATGCAGCATACGACCGATACGGAGGCACATTAACAAATGTTTCAAATATACCCGTAGCCATTGGTTTATTGCATACTATGTGACCATATGTTATATGGGGTGGTGCTAACGAATCGTGCGTGGAGTAAAACATAGCCCGTGGACTATTGTAATGTGTTAATACAATTGCGCGGGGTTTAAAATATTATACCGTGGTTATGTTATGACCTTTGTTTAATGGCGCGGTTAAAATTTGGTTTGAATGGTTCAAACGACCCACCATGTGGCATGGTCTTATTTGCCATGTAAATGGTTTTAAACTTAGCCCTTTTTATTATGCGCAAGGTCATATGGAGGACGACATGTGCCCAGGTGCTAGGCGGTTAGGGGCTGGAGGTGCCCTAACCATTCTACGGTTTGCACCGTTGGCGCAGTTGCGCCCGGTGCCAGGTTTTAATGCGTTTTGGGAGCGTGTTCTTGGTTCATACACACAGAGGTGCGTTTTGTAGAGCCAGTTCCAGCAAAGCTTGAAGAAGGAAAATGGAGGAGGCCTAACTTCTTCATCGTTTGGCCAATTGAGGTGCCGTAAAAGCCCGGCTAGGGGTTTTTGGACATGATAGATCCATTGGTGCTATTTTCAAGGCCATTTGAAGACTTATTCTACAATTTTTTCACCGTTGAAGTTTCAGGAAGCTCCAGGGAGCTTTAAGCCCTCATTGATCGAGGACATGGTTTGGTGAGCCTATATTTGTTTTCTATGATTGAATAATCATTTTTGGCTAATTGTTATGCTCTGAACACATTGGGATAGGTTTCAAAGGCTATTGAGGACTTTTACAGGTGTTTTTTCCAAAGAGAAGCTCAGGGAAGCTTATGGCCACATGTAGAAGAGGTCATGCCCGGATGAGCCATGATCCGTTTTCAGAGTTCTATTAGTCATTTTTGGGGTTTTTATGTGTTATGATCT
>ML777090.1:964569-999259 GCA_009831015.1 Picea engelmannii
GACTAATTAATCCCAGAGAGCCAAGTCCATTATGGAGGCTCAAGGAGATGTAGCCCGGAGGGGGGTGAACTCCTTTATCATGTTGTGATTGTTCTGAGTTTGATGGTTTGTTTGCTGCAAGTTGTGTTGTTGTGTATTTATTTCAAGTACATATATAAACCATTTAAAAGAACATTTTCTCACACATAAGCATTTACAAGAAGAAGCACGAACTTAACACATAAGTTTATTTTGCATATTTATACACATGAAGCAAGGTCCTGTAAAGTTTATTTTAATGAAGTAGGGGTGCTTGCATAGCATAAAAGGTCAGCCTTCTATTTTCAGATTATTTATGCAAACAAGTTGTCGATTAGATTACATACTCACAGTTTAACTATGAAGCCCTGGGTAAGGGATTTACAATTGGTATTAGAGCCAAGTTTCAAAACTTGGACCAGGGCCTACCCACCCTTAAGATAGAAAGTTTAGAAATGTTGTCCTAACAATAACCAAAAATTTAAACCAATAAACCCTTTGAGTACAACCCTTGAACAATTAGAATTAACGCACAAATAAATAGCCCTGAATTGACCAGAAAAGACTCAGAAACCATCAGTGAACTACCTAGAAGAATATTGTAGGGAAAAATGTGAAGACAACCCAAAAAGATGAGATAATGAGTAGCAAGAAAGAGTCCTGCAAACTTGTCCAATCCTCCCATCTCCTATTTCGGCCACCTATTTATGTTCAACTATAAATGCTAGGAGTACTCACCTGCAAGAAATATAGAACATAAATAATTATAAGGTTTACTTGCAAGCAAGACATAACATAAATAATTATAAGGGTTAGATGACAAGAATCCCTTAATATAGAGGATTAAAAATTTTAAAATATATATATCAGAAATGAATATATATATACAATAGAAGGATTGTATTTTTATATATATGAATATAATCACATATAGGTGTTTACGCTTGTTACCTTTAAAACAAAAAAAAAACATTGAAATTTTGATTAAAACTTTAATAGAAAGGAAAGTTTCCTATATATAATATATATAATTAAGACAAAAGAAACACATACTGAAAAGGCTATGTATTTCATATATATAATTGTGTGCAAGTGATCTGGTTCACTACTTGATTCACTGATTAGATTATGGAGAATGATGATGTTTGTGGATTTGATGATATGTTATTTGATGATATCTATATCAACATGTGATTTTGAATGGTTTTTCCTGAGTGTGCAGAACCTGGACTGGATAAGGATATCAATGGCATCGATGGGCCTCCTTGGACTCTGTATCGAGTCAGGGGGTGGACTGTTATAGTTTGAGTGTTTTTGATATTATATATATTACTTATGAATACTAGATTATGATGTTGATTTGATCGTTGGCATGTTCCATTGATGGATGCGGTCTAATGATAGCTTTCCAACCAGACTCACATTTGGATTAAAGGGGTCATGCACGAAAACTAGAGACATTGAGGGAGAGGTGTGGCAGCATCCCTACCACAACCTACTAGCACTCCCATCATGGCTCGAACTGTAGGTTAACGATTAGCTAGTTCGATAAATACACGATGCCATTAGGGAAAACTGTGACAGTCGCTGAGGATGATTCTAAGGGGCGTGCAATAAGGATGGTCCTTATTTCATAGAGTCCCTTAGTCTCCCACAAGGTCACCTGACAGAGTATTTACTCCAAGGGTTTGATGTCTAACAAATCAGTCAAAAGGAGAGCAACACGCTTGGAGAACATAATGTGTCTTGAAGGGCATGTCGCATAATTAAAATAGGAAAGTAGGCGAGTGGCACCCTTGGAGCACATAGTGCATCTTGAAGGGCATGTCGCATTGTTGTTAACAATGGTAAGTTAAATACCTTAGTTCCTAGAAAACTATGTCTCATTAGGACTTGGTCAGCCTTAAAATGAATGTTTCGTGAGTAAATATAAATAATTATAATTTTGCCTTAAAAACAAAAACTATTACCGAGCCTAGTGAATTTGAAACCTAGGTCTAATTAGGACTTGTGAACAAAAAAAAAACTAAATGGACATTTAACAAAAGGGGGATAAAGAAAATTCAAACATAAATAATTAAAGTAAAATTTTGATCAAGGATTAAATTATTAAAAAGGTAAATTGTTGTTTATGGTAGACTTGCTAATTATGTACTTAAATAAAAAGGGGAAACTTGAAGAAAAAGTTGAAATTGGAACATAGTAGGGAATCTAGTCTTTGGAGCTTTCTAATTGTGAACTCAACTAGGTTGTAAGAAAGGTGTCAACCATTTAAGAAATGTAAGGTAATAAAGAGACACATATGAGCGTTATTAGGAACGATTTTAGGTGCGTGAGGGAAATAGGAAAGCTTAATTAATTAATTAATTGAATTTCTGGTGCAACTAAGGGATCGAGTGACATGTGTACAGGGGAGGTTTATCCTAATTAAATTTTAATAAAAAAAATTTAATGAGGGTTTTGGAAAATAATCACTAAGAAACCCCTATAAAAGGAATGGTTGAGGAGGAGAAAACATCACGTGTGGTATGCTTAAGGTTATGTTGTCAGATTCTATTTTGACTGAATTTTTCTTGTGGGAGTTGGGATACCCAACTCGGATAATGAGTGGTAGCTCGACCTTGTGAGGTGTTGGGAGATAGTATTCTCTGGTATTGTGTGTGTGGGCCCTTTTCATCTCAGGGGGATCAGGGGGAAGAAGAGTACCCCTAGCATTGGTTGTGACGTACCGGTGATGTCTCAGCAGTTGACAAGTAGGAGCTGGTTGGAGCATAGGCGCGGGACAATGATTTGGATTTGTCATCGAAGGTCATGGTATTCTGGGTAAAAATGCAAATTGCGTTGTGTTTAGATTTATATTGGAAGGTTTGTGATCGTCTAATGTTGTCTTCTTGTTACTTAGTTGGCATATGTATCATTAATTTGATTGCAAAATTTTTGGGTAGATTAGATTTAAGTCTATGGAAATATTTTGTCATTCATGTATCGTTAAGTTGATTGCAAAATTGTTGGGTAGATTAGATTTCATTTTGTGGAAATATTTTCTCATTCATGTATCATTAAGTTGATTGCAAAATTGTTGGGTATATTAGATTTTAGTCTGTGGAAATATTTTGTCATTTTCCCCCAATCTGCCTCAACCACATTACTCAGAGCGAGGCCCAATATTTGTAAAGAGTCTCGCAATAGGGAGACTTTGGTTGTTATTATGTTTCATTGTAAGCTATTGCATGTACTATGTTTCCTTGGAATAAGTAGTTAAGCCACTGATTTTTTTTATTATTATTTAGTTGAAAATAATACCTTTCATACATTGAGGAAATTAGTAGGAGTTGATAGTGTGTTTCTCTGTTTTTTCCACTGTCGTGTTGACCTCTCCTTGAAACTCAATTAAAAGATCAATCAATTGATGGTGTTGGGAGACTAGGGCCTTGAGCATGTGAGAGGGTGATTGGTTTCTTCTAGCGGTAATGAACAATAGTTTCCCTTTGTTTTGCAGAGAAAAAAAGAAACTCTTGTAGAGTTTTTGTTGGGTCAATATCTTGTCTAGTAGTTTTTCTTGTCTCCTTGAGGTTCAAATAGTTGAGCTAGCCACTGACAGACCACTATTTCTTAAAGGTATGGGATAACTTTAAGATCCGATTGGGGATTTTCACAACCACCTTGTTTTCTTTCCTTAGAGAGATGTCCTTAGACTCCTTACACCTCTGCAACTCTTGGTTTTTTTCTGTTCTTTGTGTTCTTCTCAACTTATAGATATGGGTAGTAATTCCTTGGTGCGGGAGAGATGCAGCATGGAGACTAGTCTCCACGATGGATCCCTTGCAAGGGTTTAATATTTTCCTACACATTTGTAAGGAATTCGAATTAGTGATTGATCTGGAACTATAGTCGTTGTAGCACGTTCATGCTTGCTTCAGGTGCTCGCTCCACAATTATCTCATCTCCTTGTATGCCCCTCACCCCCCCTTTTTTGTGTCAACATTTCCTTGTGCAGGTCCTCTCTACATGTCCTCTACGCCTACAAAGAAGACATTTATGAGTCTTCTCTGCACCTGCCAATATTCTTCCATGATATGGTGGTAACCAGTCAGCTCCGCCCTTCGTGCTACGACCTGGCGTACCTCCTCTCTACGCTCATATTATCTGAAGTGTGGATCTTGGTGGATTTGTCTGTGTATTAAAGATCTCCATCTGCCCAAAAATCTATGGTGTATATTTCCCAAAATCTTCTTCTTACATTTGTTGTCCTAAAACTAACTCACATTTGTTGCACATCAAAATTACTCATTAGGATGATGGCCTGGTGTCGTCATTACGAATGTTGCAAGTGTCGCATTTCACCTACAAGTGTTGCAAATATCATACTGTTGTACTGTCTATGTTGTGTATCAGATGACAGTATGAAGAACACTTACAAGACACCTCAAAAGACTGGTTTTGAAGAGGAGAAGTCATTTGACAAAGAGTACAAGTCTTTTTCCACTGAGAAAACCACTAAAAAATCAATTTTTGAAGGCAATGCTCCCCTATACTCTCTACAAACTCTTTTGGGGGAGCGTTCCAACACTCTGTGCCCCATTTTGAGGGAGCACTGGCCTTTTTTGAGAGAATCTTTGGATTGCTGAGAAAAATTGGGGAAGAATCCCTTCATATCTGGAGTTGGTTGGGTTCGGATCTGAGGTCAAGGCTTGACCTTAGGGAATATCCACAACTAAATGAGAAGAATCCTCAACTTATCCCAAGGATCTCTTAAGTGGTTAAGCCTTTCCAAGCCTATATAAGGAGGCCTCTTCATGGTGAAAGGGGAGACATTGTGAATTATCAAACTTAGGATCTCATAAGGAAGATATCATTGAAGCATCAACATTCCATGCATGGATTATTTGAGAAAGGGTCTGGACAAAGAGATCTTAGTGAAGTTGTTGAACCTACATCCATGGTTGTAAGAATCCCACTTTGTTTTCATTAATATAAATATATGATTGGCTTGTTTCCTTTAAAGTTTTTGTACGTTTCATGAACTTGTTTATTTCATAGATCCATTATGAAGCTAATCATGGTAGAATAGGAATTATTTTTGTTATTTCTTATTATATTTTATGACCTTCTGAAGAACTTGGAGATCAAGATCAGCCTGGATCAAGAAAGGACAAACATCAAAGAAAGGTATTTACCCTTCTTCCTTCTTCTTCTTTGAATATTTTAGCTTCATGTAAAGGAAATTTAGTGTCCACAATAGCACTTTTCTGTCTTGGTCTTAGGAGTCTAGAGCCCAAGAGATAATCCACTTGTCCATAGGGGGATTTCTCTATAACATAAATTGGTGACTCCACTGGGGAGGGACCTTGATTTATGTTTCCTTTCCTAGGTCTTGTTTTGGTCTTTGCTCATTCTTTGACCTTCTCCATACCGTGTCTCTGATTCTTACATCTGTTGATTGGATTTTTGTTTCATCATATTCACTCTAATTGTCTGAGTTTGTTTGAAATTTTGATTTTCTAGGCATTTTTTTTAATTTTCAGTGGCTAGTACTCCCCTGCCTCTGCTACCAGAGCACTATCACTCCCTATTGGTCTTACACAGAGCATTGGAACGCCTTAGTTCCATTTACACCAAAGAGTTTCCCCTTTTCTATGAAAAATATCTTAGGATTTCATTCTCTGAGTTCATTTCCTCCTTTTGGCACTTGCTCAGGAGTCTTGCAACCTCAGTACATCTTGGTCTTGGCCTTCAACACTCATTTTTATGAGAATTGATTCCTTTTTGTTTGGAATTTTGATTGTTTTTTTCCTTACCTTGAAGTCACTCTTTGTCTTTGACAATTTAGAGTCAACTTACTATTTTCCTCTCACTTATCTGACTGAGTGGAATCTTTTTTGATGAAATTAAAAGGTCTATGCACCATCTCATTTGTATATCCTCACAATCATCATTGTGATACACTAATGCAACAAATCATCCATCGCCTCGATGTGGACAACCAAACCTAACATAATGTTCGGTCCTGAACAATACTTCCATGCCACGTCTACCAAGTGTACATCCATTGGAAACTGGGGATCAGCAGGTAGGGCCATTCCACGAAAAGGGAGCCCCGCCAAGAAATAGACATCCTCCCTCATCGAGAATGTCAGCTTCTCCCCCCACACAATGAAGCTTTGCAAATCAGTGCTCCAAAAATAAATCAGATACTATAGTAGGTACTCTTGCACCTATATCAGTGAGCAGTTGAAGAACTTAAGCAACCCATAGGCTACCAAAAGTCTATGAATACCCAACTCCTCTCTCACCTCCTCCCTGAGGCACTCCCAGTCTCTCTCTCTCTCCAATGGACTTGCATACTGAGTTGATCACCTGCATTCACACCAACAACACTTGATCAACCATTATCATCATTAAACAATCTTCAAAAATACAATTTTTTTCCAAAACACCATCTTTGCCTCAAGTGTGCGACTATCACCCCCCACAGGCGCACACACATGCTCGATTGTTCTTCACACAGCTTCACATCAATGCACATCTATCGAAGAAAAACATGTCTTTCACCCTCACAGGTATGCATTCATGCGCACCTGTTCTTAACACATTTGCGTACTAATGCGCAGTTGTATGAGAAACAGCTGCGCACAGGGCGCAACTGTAATTTGAATAGGTGTGCACCTATTTTTCCCAATCATGCACCACCGTGTGTGGATATTTTCAACACAAATTTACATCATGCGCAGGAGAGGGAATTATACCTGCACATCTCAGTGCGGGTATCCTTCCTTCTTCCACACATTAGTGGGCCCACCCCTACAAAAACCCCTGGTACGGCCATATGTACGACCCTGCCCAAAAAATAAACCATGTCAACTATGCAGGAGGATGAGACCACTAACCTAGCTCTCGCAAATCCTAGATCGGTCAGCTCGAACTCCCATAATCGTCAAAACTCCTCTAAAACTTCTTGTCAAATCACTATGATAGAAAGTACAAATGAGGTGGCACTGTGGGCCCCACAATTTTATATAGTCCCTTTTTCCAAACTTCCACACTCAGTTACAGGATCTTTGAGCCTCTATTTTCCGATCCGTCTTCATCCACAGGAACAAGATCTTGCCATCTACATAGTCACATTCCCCTGGCCACCATTAGCACTCAGCCGCGGGGAAGAATTTTTCTCACATCATGCCCATGTACACATGCTCATGTTCAAAATTATCAAATAGATATTATATGTTCTTTATCTTCAAATATTGTTCATGTTGGGTATTTAGTTTTAATGTGTGTAGGTACTTGGTCATCACAAACCAGTGGAATGCCTTTAGGTATATGATCGACACTGGCATGTAATCATTCCCTCTGAATACCAATTTCATATCTTAGTCACACCCTCCAACATTTTCCTATAGGATCCTCACATCTGCCTCTGCAGTACTATCACCTCCGCTTCAATTTGGTATTGTCACCCGATAGCACTCTCCCCCACATGAGTCATCCCATCCATAGTTCCCCTTGGAACTTTGACACTCATGCTGCTTTCACCCCTTAGGGATGGGAGTCCGATAGTCTCATGCATTTTTGAGCATCATCTACATACTCCTTCTCCTCATTTTGCTAGTTTTCCCAAAGGACTCCCAGATTATCTCATCACGGTTCTATTTTAACTACACCTCCGTAGTATCATTAACCCTCCATTTCATCCACAATCAGTTGTCCCATCTGCAAATTGTCATCCATTCATTTACCTCATCCAGAAACCCACCCATGGGGCCCCCACCCTCCACTAGTTCTCCATGCAACTTCTTCCCTCACAGGCCAAGCCATCTTGCACTAAGGCACCCATTTCTATATCTGTACACTCATCCCAAATTATTTTTTATTCATTTGGAAAATTGTAAAAAGCCTTTGTTTCCATCATTTACATAGCTTTTGTTGTCTCCCTTAGCGACCTTATTTTTTTGGAAAATCAACCCATGTCTCCCTTGGTTGGGGAATTCATTATCTTCTACTCCTGTTGACATCGTCCATAAACCCCAAGTATCCCACATTCCATGTACCCCTGATCTCTTAGTTTGTCCACTTTGTCATGCCTCTGGCACAATTTAACCCACGTCTAGTCATCCCTCTGACACTAGATTCAGTTTCATGATTCCTTCCACTCATCCTTCACATATATCCCCAACCAAGGGCAGTCTTGAGTCTCACCACATCTCAACTTCATCCATGTTCCTTATCAGTTCCTAGCCTTATCTAGTGGATTTCACAAAGCCCTTTTTCTTCTTGGAGTCACATCTCCCTCTTTATTGACATCATCACGGTTTCCATAAGGGAGACAATATATTGACTCTCATTAACTTTACAATGAGGAGTCTCAGACGACACAGAGAGAACCATCATTACTCTTTGTTGTCATTGACCCCCTTAACATTTAACTTCAAACCACTCTCATGCTACAATGGGTCTTACTTCACAACTATTGCATTTGTTTTATACTAGCTGACGACCTCTGAATTTGCTAGGCCATCAATGACAATGAGTCATCGACACTTCTTACAGGTGTCATCACCTCTTTTCAGAGTATGTTCACCATATGAATTGTCATCTTCCATTATCAAACCACCCCGGAGGGTGCTGCAGTTATCTACATCAGCATACAGCTTCATTTATTGTCTTACATTTTTTAGTTACATTGCACGAGCATGGGGCATTCCCGCCTCATTTGTATACAGATTTTATTTCCTCCCTACCTAGAGAAAGGTTTGGGTCCCACAGGTTCCCCTCTCCCTCCGACAGATCGCTCTTGCAGTTCCTATCAACACTCGTCATCACTATGGTACTCTTAGTATAAGAAACAATGATGTATTTCATCTATACTTATGCTCCTAACCTCATACATCAAGGGGAATATATTGTCACTAAAATTTCATCCGAAAATGATTACAGGAATACAACATCTCCAAACACCTATTAGTTCACCTGCATCCCAAAAAATGAATTTCCAAAAGTCACAAACTATACAACTGGTCAAAAAATTGACATGCTTTGAAACACTATAGGAAGTGTGTGCATGTGCGTAGGCCAAAGAAGCCAGAAGAGCACACATGTGCCCGATGCGCAACTGTGTACGAGAAAAGCTGCACACTCTTGTGAATAGTGCATTTATGGTTCTTGTTGGCCCCTCACCCACTTTTGGACCAGATCCCAACTTGATTTGACCCTCAAATCTGAGTTGAATCCAAGTGGGAGGTTGGTCAAATACCTAAGGGTGCCCTAAAGAGCTCCTTGTTCACACTAAAGACCGGTTGGATATTGCCTCAAAGACTTTTTATAAAAAGAAGCCATGGGTGCACTAATAGTTCAAGAATCTGATTGTATTGTTATGTTTCCTATATTCTCCTACAAGAAACCTCTTTTATTCTCAGATCATACTAGCATCATCACATTATGATATTCACCTCACCTCTTGAGGGAATAAGCTTGGATTTCTTCACCATTTGATTTCTAGTTTACCATTTGTAAGAAGAGCTCTCATATAGGGGACTCAAGCGCCCTTCCAAGGAGGAAGAGGGGATCCATAAGTGCCCCTTTCTCTGTGGTGTTTTCCCACTAATATACTTCTCCATTGGTGGCATGATTATTGGTCATTTGTTTGATTGATTTTGGTTCTAATTTCCTCATGCATTTTAGTTTCATTTCTTTAGTTATTTCTTTAGTTGTTTGTTTATTTAATTTGATTTAATCATTTGGTTCATACACTAACATTTGTCCTATCTAGCAGACCCAACTAGACTTGCAAGTGCCCTTCTTTTTCTCATTCAAGCGACGAAAATGACACAACACTTAGCACAACACTGATTCTGATATTCCCAAATTGGGAAAATTAATTTCACGTCCACGTAGATGCTTCAGGTATTGCCTTAGGAGCTATCTTAGCACAACCTAGAGATGGATCCATGGATCACCCTATCTATTTTGTGAGAAGGAAGTTATCGCAAGCTGATCACAACTACACAACAACAGAAAGGGAGGGTTTAGAAATTATTTATGCTTTGCAGAAATTTAGACATTATTTGTTAGGTTCTCATTTTAAGTTCTTTACTGATCACTCTGCATTGAAATATCTAGTTAACAAATCTATGTTGGAAGGGAGAATTTGTCTATGGTTTCTACTATTTCAGGAGTTCTCTTTTGAAGTAATTATTAAGCCTGGAAGATACAACGTAGGACCTAATCACATGTCTAGATTACGGCCAGGGGAAAGTGCAAGAGCAATTGACAATCAACTCCAAGATGCAGATTTGTTCTAGGTTGAGGCCATACTAGAGTACCTGGAAGACATAACAGTCTTCTTAAGTACATGAACCTTCCCAGAAACATATTCCGCAACCCAGAAATTCCATATGGTTGTTAGAGTAGCGGACTATCAGTTAATTGTAGGGAAATTGTACAAATTGGGACTAGATATTATCCTCAAAAGATGTGTCTTGGACCAAAAAAGAAAGGATATACTATGGGAATTCCACATCGGAGTTGTGGGAGGTCATGTAGGAGGAAAGGCCACTATGTAGAAATTCCTCCAAGATGGAATTTGGTGGGAAACGCTCTTTAAGGATGCAAAGGTATATGCTAGATCATGTGATGTTTTTCAAGGAGTGGGTAAGTTGTCATGACAAGATGAATTACCACTTCAACTAGTTCACGCTTTGAAATATTTTGAGAAGTGGATGGTTGACTTCATTAGACTGATCAACCCCGTAAGTAATCATTCAAAGGCTAGGTGCATCATTACTGCAACTGACTACCTTACACAATGGGAAGAGGCAACAGTTGTTCAGGATTACTCGATCGACACTGTTGCTAGGTTCATTTTTTAGAATATTGTCACTCGATTTGGATGTCCTAGGAGTCTAACCAATGATCAGGGAGCTCATTTTATTACTATCACTATAGAAAAGCTTACAATAGAGTTCCTGATCCAACATCACAAAATCATCCCCTACCACTCACAAGCCAATGGAACAGTAGAAGCATTCAAAAAGATTCTGGAGAGAGGGTTAACAAAGGTCTGTTGTGCAAACTGGGAAGATTGGGATGAAAGAGTTTCAATAGTACTATGGGGTTACAGGACAACCACAAATAAAATTCACAGGTACATGCCATTTCAGCTAGTTTATGGGAAAGAGGTTGTGGTTCCTGCAGAATTTATCACTCTGACTTTGTACATTGCACAAATCACCCATATGTCGAAGGAAGAATCAGTTATGTAGAGACTCATGGAGTTACAAGAACTCGAAGAGACTAGGTTTTTAGCAGACTTCCTTTAGTCTGTTGAGAAAGAAAGGAAGAAATCTTGTCATGATAGACACATTAAGACTAAATTATTTTCATAAGGAGACAACGTTCTACTCTATGATAGTTGGTATTGGAAGCATCCTGGCAAGTTGTACATGCATTAGTTGGGACCATTTATGGTTGTGGAGATCTAACCTTCAAGAGCAGTCAGACTCATGCAACTGGACAGTATGCTATGACCGGTATGGGTGAATGGCACTCTCCTAAAACCCTATATGTCTTAGAACTACTCTAAAAGGATTGTTTCTCTAGTCCGAAGGAGCATGTATATTAGTTAGATTTTTGTTTTTATGCAATTGTTGTAAATTCAGTTAATAAATTCGATATGTGCAGTGTTGCGCCACGAAATGCAGTTCATTTCTTTTTCTGTCTATGTGTTGTTTGATGCAAAACTGCTTACTTAGCAGTGTAGGATCAAAAGTGTAAAGAACCCATTAATGACATTCCTTAATATGACGGGGACCCCTTTATGGTAGGATGGATAACGAATCTTAACATAATCTGAGTCCATGTGCCACACAAACCCAGTCTAGTCACAACATTTATTTCTATTATGGTACCTCGTCTGAATTTAGTTAAGTCATAAAGTCACGATACGCAAAGATGTCATCAGTATTCGCATTGAGATTCCCATCTGTCAAACAAAAAAGTCTGAAATCAACCACATGCCTATCCAACTTGCACAATAAATGCCAGAATCTCCCAATAGGATTTACCCCGTTAACCCGTCCCATCAGAAAAACCATATCCAAGTTGTGTCCATATGGTCATGATGAACAACAGTTGTTAATAAACTTTCCAGCTAAGCCCGAGTATAAGGCTATGAGAACTCACCATAGAACGCATTGTTTTCAAAGAACTTAGCAATTTCCAAATTCTGTAGAGTGAGTAAGCCTGTGCAGTTGTGAAACCCGTAATTGTGATGCCCAATCCTTAGTTCACCACAAAATTTGTTGATAACTCAGAGCCCACAATGCCGAGAGCTATAGGAAGTCAAATGTCCATGTCTAGAGATGCAATACCAGATGATCCCTATAACCCCCGAGTTGAGGTTGTGGGTGATCTCAAGGGGAAGGTGGAGCAGGTCAAGCTCCTTGATCTTGAATTAACAGACCCAGTCTTGTTCCCCTATATGAACATACAAATCTTCTGAAGTATCGCTCCAGACAATTTGGGAGGCATGCAGTTCGTGCCAAAGCTTGAATTTATCAACCTATTCAACTCAACTATTATGAACCTCAGAGACCTAGCAGTGTTCGGTACCACTAGTGATGTTGCATGGTGCACCAAATTCCTGATCAATAGGGTGCACAATAGAAGTATTTGGTTGGATAGGAAGTATCCAATCCATTTCAAATACATCCATTAGCTTACTGGATTGTCCCTCGAGGGAGAGGATGTGTCTAAAGGATTCCAAGGTCCTAGTAAGCATGGCAAGAAGAAAGGGGAGTTGAGCCTCTATGAAAGGTTCCACAATCAGAGGGGGGAGCACATAGACAAAATTGACCTGATACTACCTGAGACAGTTAGGATTGGTTGCTACATCATAGCCAACAAGGTTATGAGGTCATATTACAAGGGAGAATGCACTCTAGATGCATTATCAGTAGCGTACTTTTGTGCCAATGGCGACATATTCAATTGGTGTAGTTACCTGTTGGAGGACCTACTTGTGGCTTGTAAGGAAGCCCAGGATAAGGGATGCACCTTCACATATAGATACATGTCGATGGAGTTCACAATTCTAAAGTGCAAGCCACCCACTGGAAGATTGTCGGCACTAGCAGACAAGGAGCACCTTGTGAAGATGTTTGAGCCCTGGCATTCTAGAAAGGACTCGGAGAACAAAACGTTCAACAACATAGCATTCTCCAAGTGGTACAATGGGCTTATCTATGCAATGCAGAGGTTTTTCATTCCACAGGAGCTCCTCAACTGCAAAACGAGATACATCATTTTTAGCATGAACCGACATCATACGTTTGCATGGTTGAGGCATGCTAACAGGGATGATTTCCACTCGAGGATGTTGTCATTCTACCTAGATGAGGAGGCTTTCAACAAAGAGGTAATGTCATGGTCAAGATTTAAACTCAACCCACGCAAGTCGGGGATGCACTACATTTTTCCTGCTGAGTTGTTGAAGAAGAAAGGCAAAGAAGCAAGGGTAGGATCAAGCTTAGGCTCAGATCCACAGAAGAAGGAATCTATGGCACAGTCAGACTCTAAGGAGGAGGAAGAGACATAGCCATTGGAGTGCAAGAAAAGAACGATGTCGATCTTCTCGCAGCTACCAGAGAAAGCCATGTTGACAGGTAAGGATTTCAACGCAATCCTAAGCTATGCGTTCATTATTGAACTAGTGGTGAAAAAGTTCAGAACCAGGGTCTCTCTGAGTAAAGTTCTGAACCCCCAACCCCCTTCATCTGTTGTCTCCCACACTCGCTCAGTAGTCTGAGCAACCCTTTTCATCCATATTCAGGATGACCCTAAGATTGACACCCTTCCATCCACCATCATCACTGAGAACCCTCCATCATCACCACAACCGCAATTTCCACCCCCAAAAACCACTAGTCCACCCCAAACCACTAACCCAGAGCCAATGCAACTCAATCCCCCAGAACAACCAAAGCCAAAACTCCCAAGAAAAATCCCAGAGTTTCTTGAGAAGATACCAGAAGTTTCTGGTATGAATCCATAAGTATCAAAGCAGAGCCTGTAGCTGACTGTTCCAAACCTGAATGCCTAGGACCAGTAGATTGTTCCTTTTGAGTAGAAAAAGGACACTCAAACAGTGGAGGAGCCGCAATATCAAATCTCCCAACACATTTCCTCAACAACCAAGGTTGAGGGTGCCCAGGGAAGTGAAACTCTGGAAGAAAACGCAAGTAAAGAGAAGGATCTACCTAAGGTTCAGAAGGAACTAGAGTCAACCTTTGGGAAGAGCATGAAATCCACATAGGAACAAATGGAGATGGATCTCCAAAACCCTTAGTAGTGCACAGAGTTGTTGCAACTCTACCTAGCAAGAACATAGATTTTGACGCTCCTACCATCATCATTAAGGTTGAGCCTTGCACCATGACCATCCATAGGGGAGGAGGAGGTAGAGACTCCTTTAGAACACTCAATGGCCAGTGGAATTCCACTACAGACTTGAGCACCCAGAGAAGCAACACCATCTTTCGTTGACCTTGCACAGTGGCTAGCAACACATTTGGTTGGAATGATTAAAGCATCAACTGATCAACTGGAGCAGAGGCTCCAAAAGGTCGAGGGGTCTACCAAGGTCGCAAGGGAGGAAGCATTCCTTGCACAAGCATCCAAAAAAAAAGGAACATGCCAAGGTCTATGTCGAGCACAGACTAGAAAGAGTCCAAGAAAGGCTTGCTGAAGCCTGGCCAAAGATTCGAAAGGTCGCACACCAATTTCTAGAAGCCACGGATGTAGGAGAACCAGAGCACCAAATTGAATTGCTTCAAGGAGCATGGTCACAATTGAATATTTGAGTCAAGCATCAAGAAGTGCAGTTGCGGCACACTCAGCAAGAATCGGAGTAGCAGCCTCGAAAGATGCAGGAGCATATGGAGAAGATAGTACTAGAAGGAAACAATGCCCAAGCAGCACTACATAAGCACACAGTTGAGAGAAAAAATATTTTCAGGTAAGTCAGTGATTGGATGGGAATCATCGCTAGAAACAACAAGACCTTGGAGGATGTGCACACCAGAATCCAAGTATTGAATGAATAAGTTGCAGCCATGATAGATCCACTAGAGAAACTACAGAATTTTGACCAGATCCAGCAAGCAGACAATGAACTGAACAACCTATTTGAGGCGTAATATGCAGCTAAGAAAGAGTTGCATGAATTTCCTCCTATCGTTTAGATAGTTTATATGCATATGCATCAATTCGATGAAAAAACATATTATGAATGGAACTCATTGGTTGCATCCAATCCAAAGGGATGTTTTATAGATGTGACCCAACAGTTCATCACCAAGGCCTCACTCCTCGCCAAAAAGAGGTAGGATAAAGTTGGAAGCTTCCAATAGGTGAAGAAATGGGCCTTGGAGTTGGTCCCAGAGTTGGTACTTTTGTTTGAAGAGGCAAAATAAGAGAAATCACAAACAAAAGAGAAAAATAAAGAAAAAAGGAGGACAAGAGAAAACAATAGTTGCTCCTGGAAGATGTGAAAGAGTCGAGTACTTGACTCAAGGGAGAGTTGAGGTTTGTGGTTGGAGCCTATTAGGCCCTTCGTGTTTTTATAAGGAGTTTCACAAGAATGACTACAATCCCATTTTTTTCCTAGTATCAATTGTGCAAGATTTAGAAGAAGTTGGATAGCAAAGCAAGGAGAAGCAACAAAAATCAGTTGTGAAAAGGACAACGCAACGCCAACAAAGAAAAAGAGATTGCAACAAAACAAGAAAGTGTGCAAGCCAAATCCAAAAGAGACGACTTAGATTATATATAGGGATGAATATAATTGTAAAAGGGTTGATTGGGTTGGTTATGTGGATCGTGATTGTAAGAGAGCTCAGTTCAATTCTTCCCTTATTGTTAGGTTGATGTCATAGTTGTTGTTTTCTATTGTTGATAAGTTAGGTTTTGAGTTCTGTAATGTAATCTGTAAACCATTTTGGGAATTAGAGATCTACAACATGGGTCCAAAACAAGGAGTTTGTAACAAAGTGTTATTATGTATCTATAATATTGTAATTGAGAAATATCTGAAGATAATACATGAAGAGGGATCCAAAATTTCAAAATATGTTGTGTCTTTCTGTGTTTATACTTCTACATTGTATCTTTACAGTACTTCTTTATGGTTCATAAGTTCCACATGATGTCTTTGTGTTTGAATGATTTTCTGAAACATAAGTAGTTTGATTTCTTACGCATATGAGTTTGCATCTGTTCTGTAATTAGATTTCTTGTGCAAGATCAGGATGAATCTTGAAGGTTCTATGAACCCACAAAACTATTATCCTTTCCCTTCCCTATCCATTTGTCTCAACAGCACTTCAAGTGAGACTTCTTCTCTTCAGAGGAGATGAAAATTCCATCTCTCTAGACTACTTGGTACTTTTTGTTGGTAACCTGAGAAGGACCCTAGTCTGATCAAACTTGTGCCAACACAACCCCTTCTCCCTTCGAGTTTGGAATCAAGCTTACTTCCACCTATACTTATCCCGAACTTGATTCCACCCTGTACTGTCAGTTAGTTGGTAGCCTATTATACTTGACTCATACCCATCCTAATATTTCCTTTAACGTTGGTATTGTTGCCTGATATATGCAAAAACCCCATGAAAGCCATTAGAAAGAAACTAAAATGATACTTTTCTATGTTTGTGGTACAGTTCAGTTTGGGATACATTACAGTTCAGGGGGGGACTCCTTTATTGGTTGGTTTCATTGATTCAAATTGGGTTGACGACCCTAATGATCGAAATTCAACTACAGGTTATGTTTTCAGCCTTGGTTCAGGACCTGTCACTTGATCCTGTAAGAAACAACAGTCCATTTCACCTTCTTCAGTAGAAGAAGAGTATCGAGCAATGGTAAATGCAAGTTAGGAAGCCTTGTGGCTTCGACAGATCCTTTCAGAGTTTGGATTTCATGAGCAACATCCGACCAACCTTTGGTGTGACAATCAGAGTGCCATAAAGCTCGCCAAATACCTAGTTCAACATCAGCACAACAAGCACATCGAGCTACACATGTAATTCATCAAAAATCTCATTCATGGTCAAGTTATTCAAGTTCTCTTTTCCCCTACAGAAGATCAAGTTGCAGAAATTTTCACAAAGTCTCTTACAGAAGTGAAGTTTTCCAAATTTTGATCTATATTATGAGTTCAGGAAGTTATCATTAAGTGGGGATAGACTCTAATGCCTCCTTCCTTCTCCTATTGTGTCACTATTGTAAATCCTTCAATCATATCCCAAGTTGTTCTTAAGGGGGGATGTTAGGATATTTAGACACTTAGGATTTAGTTAAGATCTACTTAGTCTAATGTGTCATTAGGTAAAAGTGTGATCCTTAGTGTGTTTCTTCAGTATGCATTAGTATGCATTTGTAGTTAGTAAATTCGACAGTCACGATATGTTCCCGACATAGAGTGATATGAAGGTTCATGTTCTCCTCGATCTTAGTGGCCATTGATTTGTGGCCTAACACCCGATTGGTCTATGATCTCTATTTAAAGATCATGGAGGGTTATTTGTCGATGATTTATTATGAGAAACGCTCTTGTAAAATATCTTTGTAATATTTTTCTTTTGCAATAATAAAATGCTCCAAGTGGTCACGTTGGTTGGGGTCGTGGATGTTTCCCCGTAGGGGTTTTACCACGTCGAAAAATCAGTGTGTTGATATTTGATCTGGTTGTGTGAGTGGTTACTGAAGGTGTTCGTCCTCTATTGGAATACCTATTTTTTTGAACAAAAATGAGGGCCATAGATGACAGAGATGGCCTAGAAAATGATGAAGAATAGGTAGAGGATCTTCCGACTGTGGAGCAGATTGAGGAAATATTGCACGCAACATATGAAAGGAAAACAAGAGGTCTAGTTTCAGGAACAAAAGGAAGAGCTCCAATCCATATCACATTCAGTGTGGAACCTACAACCCCATGTGTGACTAATACACCTAAAAGAACACCAGCGTTTAGAAAACTGAATTTTAGTGGAAGAGCAACAACATGTGCTAGTGAAGAAAATCCCCCTATTACTATACTAGGTCGAAGTATAGGTAGAGCATTGATCTCCCTTAAAATACTTATATTTATAAACTACCCCAAAAAATATGAACTCAAAAGAGAATAGAAGGAAAAGAGAGTTTACCTTAGGTCTTTTCAGCTGGTGTAGACCTCCTCCTCCATTGTAGTTTCTTGGGCTGTTGGTCTCCTCCGAATGCTGACCTACAAACAATTTAGACAACAAAGCTATAAGATATCTTATCTCAACTTATAAATATTAGGGTTCAGATATAAATGTAAATGCATTAATCAATTAAGCACAAAAACACAATATTTGGGACATAAACATAACTCTTTTATTCAGAAGTGAAGATTACAAAAGTTACAACCTTCTTGTCGGCATATGCTCCGCGAACCTGGTCCAAGATCCTCTTACTTCTGCTCCAAGTGCATCATTCATGTGATACCTCTTCACAATCAACTGATATCGTTGATAAATAGGGAGGGATTGTAGAGGGAGAGGAATGGAGGGGGAATACTGAGGCCAAATATCATAAAGGGATGCAAATCTTGGGATGAAAGGGGAAGGAATTTTGGTAGAGTTTATTTGTTCTAATGCTTGATGTTGAAATGACACCCCAAGACCTCCTTTTATATGATAAAAATATAGTTAATCATATTAGGGATGGGCTACAAGGGGTAAAATAGTTGGGAAGTCAAATATAGCCCGTAAAATCTATCGAATTCCTTACAAATTTTTATTTTTTGCAACTTTTGGAGGTAAACGTGTGTTTTTTAGCATGCAACTTGTGTATGTACATGGTATATCTAGTCTGGAGATAGTGTGTGTGCACGGGCATTAGTGCAAAAAGGCGTGTACATGCTCCAAAAAATGGTTTTTTAAGAGAGAGTCTCAACAGTATTTTGGAAAATTGTGTAAGTAGAAAGGCCAATGCCATGTATGCATAGGTAGAGTATTTTTGGGTTATAACATATTCCCCCTAATGTGTGAGTTTAGAAGAGAAACTAATGGCCAAAATACATTACAATATATTTACCAATGGGAATGCACAAAGTCGAGTGAGCTCGGGACCAGAGTTCGAAAGCGTGCCATCTGCAAAATAATAATAATCTCTCTGAGGCAAGCATACCCATGTTTGGGATAAACTAATCATGGCTTGATCCATGTAATATAAATGTCTATATAAAGTATAGCTGTGAGCAATACACAACAGATCTACATCTCAAAATCATTCGATGATATTCAAGTACAATATAGTATGCATCTTCAAGAAGCATCAATGCCTGTGGCTGGAGATGAGGAATTCATAGCTCGAGAAATAAATTCAAGATATTTGACAACTCAAGTAGGAGTACAATAGGAGAGTAAGACTCAATACTCTGAGGTCTTCGACATACCATCGAGGAAAGACTAGAGGATTTCAATCATCAGGCACAGAACTTCGTCCATTTTGAATTTGGACTTGACTAGATTCACGAGATGGTTGACTCATGAAAGTCAAGAGACAAATTGTAGAATGGACGAATCAGGTTGGATAAAAATTCCCTTGGACAAAAGCATGAAATATGATCAAAATCAGGTAGCATAATATTGACATAAGTTTGTGATGCAAGAGAAACCACAAACTCTCCATATGTTTGGAAGAGTAACCAAATGGAGGAGGACACAACTCTATGTAGAGAGAACAGCTTCATAAGTTCATACTAAATCCCAATGCTTGATGAACAAATTAAGGGATTTTCTTTGTCCAAGGGTGATTATATTGTTGTCAAAAAAATAATTGATATATTTTGTCTCCTCTTTTTGGAATATTTGATTCTTTTGTCTTTTTCAAATTTTTAATGAGCTTGAAAAGGAATAAAAGAATGTTGTGTTACAAAGGAGGAATGAGTGTCCTGGACAAGAAAACTAATTCCATGCACATGGAACATACTGATGCTTGGTGCAAGAAGATACGTGCAAGATAAGGACACTCGAGGAAAAATTCCTCCATGGGTCAAGGTGTCAGATCACAGAGAAAAAAAGTGTTGCAAGGCTTGCCTTTAAATAATGATGTAAAGATTTAGTTGAGAGAAACATGGAGCTGGAATTAGGCCAAAGACACAAAGATGATACATGTGATGCAATTAGGCATGACATAACAAGACTCCTTCCATGTAAAGTTTTACGAGCCTAGCGAAGGTAAGCTCGGTGGTTTTTTTACGTTTAGAGAGTTTGAAAAAATTATAAAAGAAGACTCCGAAGAGTTCCTTTTTCACAAGTAGTCTAGCTGGTTCGAAGAAGGGTTTAAATTATAATTAAGAGACGTCTCTTCAATACCATTTTAACGAGTGTGCTTGAGACAAGATCACTCGGATATCTTTTCAATTTTAAGGAGTCTAAAAAGAGATTAACTATGGACTCACATCCTTTTTCTAGGTTTAGTCTCCTTATCCTGAAAAAGTATAAAACATAACTTAGGATAACTCTCATGGCAAGATGAATCTCCCAAGGTGTACCTTTTTCTGGAATAATCTAATGGTTGGAAAAAGGGTTAAACTCATGCCAAGTAGATGTTCTTTCTAGACCAATTTAACAAGTGTGAAAGGAACAAGGTCACTCAGAGATCTTTTCATATTTAGGGAGTCTAAAAAGAGCTTAACTATGGACTCTGAGGGTGTTATTTTTTCATAATTAATCTCCAAGGCCCGAAAAAGAGATAAACCAAAACCAAGGAGAATGTTTCTTTTTCGAAGATTTAGTCCCTCAGGCCCGAAAAAGGGTTAAGCTTATGCCTGAGAATACTCTTCTAGGGAACTGAAGTTCCTAGAGCATACCTTTATTCATAAAATTATTCGTCCATACCAAAAAAGGGGTAAACTATCGTCGAACAAGTATGCCTTTAAATTTAAGTTTGGCGAGCGTGAAGGGAATCAAGATCGCTCAGCAATATTTTCAATTTTTGAGAGTCTGAAAAGGGATTAAAGAAGACTCCACATGGGCTTCTTTTCTCAAGTAATCTAGACAAGATAGAAAAGAATGAACTCTCGTTGGATGTTTCTTTTGGAATTTAAAACGAGCTCGAAAGACAACAAAGTGTGCTCATTAGGGAATCATGTGGGTAAGGCTAAGAAAAATATGAAGAAGAATGAGGCTTAAACACACTCATGGTGGGACTAAAAGGACTCTCATTCCTATGAATTAATTTGGAATTGGAACCAAATGGAAAACAAGGTTGTAACTAGGATGCCCATGGAAGGAAGGATCTAACACATAAAGTATGACACATTGATCAACAAGGAAGGTTAGTTTCACAATTCAGTGGAGTCAATCCTAAGGCCAAATGAACCAGGAAACAAATAATGAAAAAAATGAAGGTAGGGAAAAACCTAACCTATATGCCAGTTTCGAGGTCAATACCTGTCAGAACGGATAGATATGAAGAAAAAATATCAAATAAAGATTTCTCCAAGATATTGTATATAAGGCCAATAACACTCATTCAGAAGTTAATAAATCCAATATAGATAGAAACTTCATAAAAATAAGAGGTGCTATTGACTGATACTAGTTTAGGTAGAGCCCAATGCTAGGCTCTGATGAAGAGTCTCTTCGATAGTCAACCTAGAAAGTCTCCCAAAATGGAAGAAAACACAAACCATGGTGTAAGTCTTCACACAGTATAGAAACCGTAGTCATGGCTTCCAGAATAGCCTCATATGAAGGTAATTCATAATCTTAGAAATCATGCGAACGAGGAGGGTTGAAAATCTCAAAGGGAGAATCAAACTAATCATATTCCATATGATGATGAAGGTTCTGGATAGGAATGGTAGAGTCTATTAGTGAATAATCACAAGCACGAGAGCTTAAGGATCTACAAATAGTGAGATCAGACTCAAAAGGAAACTCGAGATCACTTGGACCAAGGGAGCAAGGGATCCCATGCCCCCATTGGATAAACCAATGGATCATTTGTTGAGACCAAGTCTTGAGAAGTAAAACATGAGTGAACGAGTTCCTTCTTAGGATCAATTGAAAACCAAGGATAATATGACACATAATTTATATGTGGCAGGGTAGAGTCTACACGAACACTAGGAACATATAAAGGAGCATCCTGAACTAACATCAAATTAGGATGGTGATTATCAGATTCCAGCTAGTCGATAGTGACAATGCTTTCATTGTGAGGGAAATGCACCACCCAGAAGATCATAGACATCATAGCATTCATATCATATACATAATCACGCCCAAGAATCATATTGAAATATAACATTCCTTGCACCACTATAACATCAATAAGGAAATTCTTCCCACCTAATGAGATAGGTAAATAAGGAAGAACCCCCAAATATTCACTAGGAAGTCTATCAAAATCCAATAGCTCATGTGAAGTAGACACAACCTCAAGAGAACCCAAATCTTGCCAAGCTGAGGAGGATAAAATACTTGTAGAGGCTCCTTCATCTACAATACATCGGTAAAAAAAATTGAATTAATTTCAACGTTTATTTGAAAGGGTGTAGAAGAAGGAATGAGAAGCTCAACAAGGTCATTCCAATCAAAGGAAACCATCCTAGGGCTTGGAGGGGGCATGATCGAAGTGAGAAGAATTTCCCCTTGTTCTGAAAGTACTGAACTAGAAATGCTAAAAACATAGTCGGTAGACACATCACTCCTCATCAAAAGAGCGGGGTCAGCCAAATATTGCATTGGCATGACCACTTTGGTAGAATTGACACTCCCCATGAGAAGAGTGGTATCAGATGAATATTGCATCGACACGACCACTTCCTCAACCATTGGTTGAATATGCTATGATACAACATGGTTTGAAGGCGCATCACCCCCCAAAGGAGGAGTGGGATCAGTCAAAGATTGCATCGGCATGACCACTTCATCAACCAAAGGTTGAATAGAATGTAAATAAACCTTATAAGAATCAAAATCAAAAGATATTGCAGATAAGGACCACAATCGTTGTGCCTCTGGAAGGCCAGGGCATAAATGAGTAAGTTGATCTCTCTTGCAAAGATTAGAAGGGAACTTCGGATTATGTCTTATCCTTCTATGTTTCTCAACATAATTAATTCCCCTAGCATGACTAGCAATGGTTGGTTTCAAATCTCCAACATGACTTGCAGAGGTTGGTGATTGGTTGATAACACGACTCGTAGAGGCTACAGACCTATTGCTAGTACGACCAGCAATGACTAGATGTTTTCCCCTAGCATGACTTACATAGGTTGGGTGCTTCTCCCCAACATGAATTGCAAAGGTTGGGTGCGCATCTCTAGCATGACTTGCAGATCTTATTAAATGATCGATAGCATAACTCGTAGAGGCTACAGACCTATCACTATTATGACTAGCAGTGACTGTAATTTTTCCCCCAGCACGACTTGAAGAGGCTGGGTGTTGGTCCTCAACATGACTCGCAAAGGTTATTGACCTATACCCAACATGAATAGCATAGGTTGGTTGTTTTCCCCCAGCATGAATTGCAGAGGTTGGGTGTTGGTCTTCAACATGACTTGCAGAGGTCGACAACCTATCTCCAACATTACTCGCATAGGTTGGTAATTTCCTCTTCCTATGCTTCCCCTTTCTATTTCGTTTAGACTTCTAGTTACTAGTAGCTAGACTTTCACCAGAGAAGGTAGAAGGAGGAAGAGAATAATTTGATGATGAAGGAACATCAACATGATGCCCATGACATAAGGTGGTTAACTGAGAAGCGTCGAGATAATTAGGGACATTTTGAATGGTACCCAACCAAACTGGAAGTCCCACATTCAACCTAGGAATGTACAATGTGGCCATCAAAGGGACACCAAATTTTCTAAAGAAAGGAAACACACAAGAATCCCCTTTCGAAGGGTTTCTTTGGTTGGTATCGTCGAGAAATTTTTCCATGAATATCTTATGCATTGGTTCTTCCCTTGCGGGGTTGTTCAAGTTCATAAAAGTCTCACACATTAACTATGGAAAACCCATGGTATAAAAAAAACAACTCCTATAAAGAGACAGTTCCATGTTTCTAAGAAGAATATCAAAAATTCCTCATGACCAACGGAGTGGGCAGTCTACCACCTTAGGTCAGATATCCAAAGCAATGACTGACTAAATCACTATGAAAAAATAGGGAGCACAGAGCACACCACTAAGAAGCAAAGCCTAAAAATATACAAACCAAAAAAACTACCCTTCTAAATTCTTTCGACCCAGGGAGATGAAGTCTTGATCATCCAAAACATTCACAAAGGAAAAAAACTAGTTGGGAGAAGAAGTTACCCAGACCTCCGACCTATGGCCCCTTCAGGTGTCGCCCATAAAATACAGAGTCTTCCTCAGGTACCATGATACACCCCTCACAGTCACCTTTTTGTCAACCTATATAATGGAAACTAAGCCACCAACATGTAATCAACAACCAGGGGGTCAGTCGATAGTTGACTAAGTGTATGGGTAGGGTAACTAATCCTGAAGATCCTCCTCAAGCCTGAAATATGACAAGACCAAAATCATTCTTAGAGTACCTTGGACATATCAAAGTGTCTCAGAGGTATAACACAAGTCAGGATAGTAACGCTATAGGATTCACCCCCAATACAAACTCTCCCAAACGCTTTGTCGGGATCAGGAGTGGATATCTATGTCACTGTCCTCCATGCAGCCTCATTTTTTACTCATGTGTTAGAGGAGCTTTCCAGATTGAATAATTACAAGGTGTATTTTTCACACCCTAACAAAAACACCTTAGTTGAGTTTTGGTTGGCCTTGGAGAGTTTACCTCTCCAAACCTAATCCAAGGCCCTAGCCTAAGCTATTGATGAACCCTACAAAAAGTTTTACTAAGATATTTTAGATTAGCGCATTTGTTTTAAGGGATTTTCTTACTCAAGGAACATAAGTGCAATTGATGTTGTTTGAGACTCTTGCAAAACATGAAACTTATAAGAACACTGACAAATAAAACTTTACGTTAATCCTTCAAATGAAAAGATTTTCAAGGAAGAAAAAGCATGAACAATCCTTGAAATTTAAAAATGCAATCTTTTCTCCTTTCCATGCAAAATACGCAATGCAACTTTCGAGTGAAACAAAAGATAAAATGAAAGGATTTTCTTTATTATTTTTCTTTTGAGATGATTTCAAGATGAGAAGAAAACAAAACACTATGCTAATTTCTTTTTATTTTTCAAATAACAATGTAAATGAAATGAAAAGAAAGAAAGAGACCTAAAAAACTAGGTCTTTTTATATATTTACTTCCAATCAAAGAAGAACTAACAAAAGATGCTAAAAGAAACTACACAATACACTGTTCATTTTTTCTTAAAATTCAAACTAAAAATAATCCAAAAATGCTTGGAAACACTAAGATACAAGAGAATTTTTTTTTCTTAAAAAATATGAGCCTGCAAACTATCTAAACCCTAAACGACAGAGGCTTCTGGAACTTAGGAAGACCCAAGAACCACAAGTTTCCAAAAATAAAAGAAAAATCTTTTCAAAAAATCTCCAAAACCACAAAGACGTGTGTTGTGCATGGCCAACCTTTTTATGTACGTAGGTTGTATATAATTCATACCATGTATGTACGCGTGTTGTATAGAGAACATGACACATACACCTCTGTAAATTTTCAAAAAAAGAAAAATTTTGGACAGACAACTTGGGAAAGGAAAGATGGTAGGCACCTAGAAGGTGACCAGAGACCCAACCTGACTCAGAACACTCAGAAAACTTAGAAAGAAACTGAAAATCAAATCTAACCAAGATCTCCCACTAAGACCCTAGAGAGACTCCCCAGTGGAGTCACCAATTCTGATAGTAGGGGAAACCCCCCTATTACTATATTGGATCGGAGTATAGGAAGAGCATTGATCTCCCTTAAACGATAGTTCTATTTCTAAACTACCCCAAACAATCTGAACTCAAAAGAGAAGAGAAGGAAAAGAGATTTTACCTTAGGTCCTTTTGGCTGGTGTAGACCTTATTCTCCTTTGTAGTTTCTTGGGCTGTTGGTATCCTCCCAATGTTGACATGCAAACAATTTAGACAAAAAAGCTACACGATATCCTATCTCTACTTATCAATGTTAGGGTGCATATATAAATGTAAATGAATTAATCAATTAAGAACAAAAACACAATATTTGGGAAAGAAATAAAACTCTTTTATTTAGATGTGAAGTTTACAAAAGTTCCAACCTTCTTGTTGGAAAATGCTCCACAAACTTGCTCTGGGCTCCTCTTACCATTGCTCCAAGTGAATCATTATCATGATACCTCTTCACAATCAACTGATATCCTTGAGAAATATGGAAGGGATTGTATAGGGAGAGAAATGGAGGGGGAATGCTGAGGCCAAATATTAGAAATGGATGCAAATATTGGGCTGAAAGGGGAAGGGATTTTTTCAAAGATTCTCTTTTCTAATGCTTGATGTTGAAATGAGACCCCAAGACCTCCTTTTATATGATAAAAATATAGTTAATATGTTTGGGTATGTGCTACAAGGGGTAAAATGGTTGGAAAACCGACTATATCTCGTAAAATATATCAAATTCCTTGCAACTTTTTATTTTTTGAAAATTTTGGAGTTAAACATGGGTTTATTAGCATGCAACTCATGTATGTACATGGGTTGTATAGTCTTCATATAGCGTGTGTGTGTGTGGGAAGTAGTGCAGCAGGGAGCGTACATGCTCAAAAAATGTTTTTTTAAGAGAGAGTCTTAGCAGTGGTTTAGAAAATTATGTAAGTAGAAAGGCCAATGCCATGTATGCATAGGTAGAGTATTTTTGGGTTACAAAAATAGGTCAAGTGTCCAATAAAGGACAACCAACTAGGGTAGAAATTTTAGGAAGTAACAGTCAATTATCTACACTACATGGAGGCAGTAGTTCAACAGAGTTAAAAATGGAAGGACTAGATTCCACCATCAGATTACGAGAGTTTCAGGGTGAGGCATATGAGGTCCTTGAAAAACATCTATTTATCTGTGACAAGATCTGGGAAGCAAAGAATATCAAAAACTAGGATACAAAATTCACACAGTTAGCTATAACGCTCAGAGACTGTGCATTGGACTAGTATATGATCCTTGATATAAACAATCCATAAGGAGCACCAAAAATTGTTGTCGAGGTGAAAACTTTATTGGTAAATGAATTTCAGAAGCCAAGATCAGAATACCATTACATGAATGAAATGATCGAAATAAGGTCAAAACTAGGTGAGCATGTCTAGGAGATTGATCAAATGTTCAAATGTCTAAAAGGTAAGTTGAAATATTCTATTACTGACATGAAACCTGGGAAGTTATTTTTGAAATCATTGTTACCACACTTGAATTATCCTTTGAGACAACAAAATTTCCAAACTCAGGAAAAGGATCAGCAAGCATCCCTGTAGCTGGAAGAAAATTAGTATCAACAGAAAAATCCAACAATAGAGAAGATGAAATAGGATCTGAAGAATATGACATTTCAATTAAACCAGAATAAGGGGAAAGAGAAGAGAGAAGTTGTTTGGTGTACATTATGTCGGGAAGAAGGACATCATAAGAACGAATGTCCAACTTTTGCACAATTCTTGGCAGCAGAGGTGCCAAACCCCTTGCCAACAGGAGGACCATGGTGTGATATTTTTAAGACACATAGGCATGATCCATATCATTATCCAATGATGTACAAGTATAAGACAATTCCAAAAAGTTTGTATTGCAAATTTTTCAAATAAGTGGGTCGTGATGACAAGGACTGTAGAATGTTGGAATTGATTAGAGAACGAACTTCAGACACTTATGGGGTGCAAGAAAAGATGATGTCAGGGAAATTTGCACCGCAGTTCAACAATGTTGCACCACAATTCAATCTCATGCAACCGAAGTACAACAATGCGCAACCACGGTATAATCTCGCACAGTATAACCAGGTACCCCAATACAATGCACTATGGGGAAATAGAGGTGGATTAATAAGTGGAGGCCAAGGAAGAGTAGGATTTGGATGAGGAAGAGGGCCACTAGTATGCCACTATTACCAACAACTAGGACATTATGCAATGGATTGTCCACTTCCACCTGTGACATGCATGTATTTTCGTGAAACAGAGCATGACACAAAATACTTCCCAACACTCATGGGAAAAATATAGGAAAAAATGAATGAGAACAATCAGAACATCCAATGGATTTCTGCAGAAGCCAGGGACGATGGGAAAAACATCAACATAGTCACTCGAGGAGGAGCCAATACAGGAGTTGATGCAGCAAAACAAGATCCAACTCAACACCAATGGGTAAATAAGAATACTGAGCCACGGAAGCATTTAAGGAGGCCATACATGAGATTCTAAAATAAAACATTGCTTCTACATCAATTGCACAACAAACTCATGATCCATCAATGTACGTGATGCCATATTCAATGGATCACACCAGCAAAGGATAACCTTTAGAGCAGGTAAGTACCATAAAGACTTTTATGCAATACTGTGTTAATTTATTAAATGATCCATCATCTGTTAAGGTCTTACAAAATTTGCTAGAAAGATGCAACACAAAAGTAGAAGGGAATTTAGAGAATAATATTTTCAATCATCTCCATATAAGAAGAAGAACAAGCAGGGAATTCAAGATAAATGCCAACATTGGGGATTTCAATATGGGAGATATCATACTTGATTTAGGCTTTGAAGTAAATGTATTACCTAAGAAGACATGGCAGTGTATGGGGGAACCCACATTAGGATATTCACTTGTCCAATTGAAACTAGAAAATCTTCATAGAGTATTACCAATTGGAAGACTTAAAGGTGTGACAATAGACTTGGATGGAGTGCACATTCTGATATATTTCAAAGTGATAGAGATAGTAGATGGCATAACACAATACCCAAAATTACTTGGATTGGAATGATAATTTGATAACCAAACTTTAATCAACCTGAAGACAAGGAAACTGAATTTTGAATTAGGCGAGTACAGTGTGATTGCACCATTGGATCCTTCAAAAGGAGAAATTTTTATAGAGGCGACATGTTTGGACTTGGAAGAAATAAATCAGTTATATTGAACCACTGCGTGAAAAGAAAATTATGTCAATCCAACTGCAGATGGGGTACTTAGTTGGAGAATATTTACATCATGTGCTTCAGACTCAGACACAGGTCTAGAGAACTGGAAGCAGAGACTACATGAAGTATCCACAAGGAGGTGTGTAAGAATAGATTGCATATTAAGGTGGGTCGATACAGAGATAATGGAACCTCCCAGTTTTCATGGGTTGAATGACTTAGAGGAATTATTGACAAACTATGAGAAGGAATATTTGGAAAATCAAAGGTTGTTAGCCCTAGATATTTCACTCAAGGAAACACCTACAAAATGGTGGGGTGTGCACAAAGAAACAATTCAGGACTAGTATCAGTGTAAATGGATGTTGAGCATTAGATTTGGTGCAGAATAGGGGACCAATACATTGCATAAGTATGATGGGTGAGGAAGGCCAATTGAGCACTTAGATAAATGCATAACACAATGGAGGATGACACCACTAGAGGAATGGCCTCATCACTTCATTCATACATTGGAAGAGATCTCAGGGAACTAGTGTGTAGGCTAGGATATGTGTAGAGACACTATAGAATGGATAATATTACAACAAAATTTTTTGGTAACCTTATCATTTGAGCATGAGAACCCCGACATTGATTTAGTTATGAATCTAATACAGGGACTGATATTCTTTGAGGAACCTGAGGTGGATATTATGATAGAATATCAACAGCAGAACAAATAGAAAATCAAATATTTACTCTCATGTTATCATGTCGCAGAGGAAGAAGATGATTTGTGCAACATTTATATCACATATATTGAAGGAGAGAGAGAGAGGTGGAAGGTCTATCTCTAGATTCAGAGGATTTTTCTTCACCAATGAAGGTCAATAAAGTCAACATTGGGATAGAAGAAAACCCTAAAATGGAAAGCATTGGAGATTGCAGTATACCTAGGGAGGTAATATGGGGTACCTATGGAGGTACCTAATGGGAATGTGGTTATGTATTATTAGTGGGATACATTTAATATATGAGAATGTGGTCATTCAATGTAAGATGGACTAGGTCCACTATTTTAATAAAGGCCCACTATGGTAGTTAAATGTAATAAATGTGAAAAGGCTCTCTAGAAGGTTCCTAAGAGATAGAGAGAGCTATATAAAGAAGTGTAAGAAATGCAATGAGATATAGTGAAGAATATTGTCATTGTAACAAGAAAGTGTTGCTTGAGGAGTGCATTCCTTCCATAAGGAATAATATATGGTGTTAACCTACCTCAAGGGTTTTCTATATTCTTGTGTTCATGTTATGGTGAATGTTTTATGGTTTATTCTTGGTCTTAGTGAAGTATATTTTCAGATCTGGTATAGGTACTTAACAATTGGTATTAGAGCACTTTCCTTGGCCAAAGAAGGGAATAAATTTCGCTCTTTTTGCATATTTTTTCTAGGGGAAAAAAATAGGGCAACCCTCTTCAGGTTTAGATATGAAACTTTTTGTGTAGAATTTCGCCAAACCAATTGGATATTTGAATTCCTCTCAGAAAAATACCCAATTTCAAAAAATAAATTGGTTGAAATGGAGTTTGGGAAGTGAAGTTATGAGCATTTTAAATTCAACATTTTTTTAGGGTTTTTTCCGAAAAAAGCAATGATTTTCTGCAGTAAGTTATTTTTAATCCTAGATTTTGTTCAAGATTTATCCAAAGAAAGATGTTTTTTACTGGAAAAGATGATGGCCCTAATATTGAATAATTCATAAAATACTTGAAGTCATTTTCTAAAGAGGATTGGAAACATTAGGTATCATGTTATTTAAAAGATGATGTAGTCATTTGGTGGAAATCACATAGATATAGCCAATTGATGGCACTTTCTAATGAAGCACTTGAAATTTTTATTTTAGATAAATCTCATGCCGCTAAAGGCAGAAACAAGAGTTTATTTTCAGGTGTCAAATCCACATTACAGGTTCATGGTTGTATTCACAAAGAAAATGTCATTATTTCTATTAACCCTAGTTGCCAACATAATTTTATCAATGTTCAGTTGGTTAATAGATTGCAAATTCCTGCCAAGAATATCCACAGCACACAAGTTGAGGGTAAAAATGTTCAAATTTTTAAATATTTGAAGGTTAGTATGAATAAATATGTGTTGCATTCATATTTTTATGTTATGGATATGGATGAAGTGGATATTGTTTTGGGATATCCTTGGATAGAATCAGTGGGTACCATTAATATTAATGTGCAAAAGAAGTTTTTGAATTTGTGGTACAAGAAAAAGAAAATCACATTGTAGTATGTATCTCTTAGTAATAAAGATGGGCCCATGGGGGGTAGAAAAGAAGTTATTGTTGAGACTGAAGTTGAATCAGAGGCGAAGTCTACAGAAGGAGATGAAGAAAAACTATAGGAAGGACATAATCAAGAAGCTAAGGAGGTCATTGACTCAAAGGCACAAAGTGTTGAATATTTGAAGAAAAAAGAACATATTCCTACATCTGTTGTATATCACCATCCACATCATATAGAGACACAATAGTCATCAAGGCAAGGGTGTGTGCATCAACACATTTATGAACCAACATGGCACCAGACAGGAAACCCATCAAGAGATGCATGGAGGACTATCGACACTATGGGAGGAGCTCGGGCTACAGAGACAATCCCATGGAAACCCCGACATGATGCAGAGAAAGATCAGGGTGTCAAGGCAGCAGATGGACATCATGTTCGACTTCCATTGGGATGGATGGATGGTCATACTTGGTACCAGTTGGCTACATTTCTTAACCAGTCATATTGTATCATTTATTCTCATGTTTTGAGGACGAAACATGTGAAGGGGGATGGAATGTAGTATACCTAGGGAGGTAATATGGGGTAACTAGGGAGGTACCCAATGGGAATGTGGTTATGTATTATTAGTGGGAGACATTTAATATATGAAAATGTGGTCATTCAATGTAAGATGGACTAGGTCCTCTATATTAATAAAGGCCCAATATGGTAGTTAAATGCAATAAATGTGAGAAGGATCTCTAGAAGGTTCCTAGGAGATAGAAAGAGCTATATAAAGAAGTATAAGAAATGTAATGAGATATAGTGAATAATATTGTGATTGTAACAAGCAAGTGTTTCTTGAGGAGTGCATTTCTTCCATAAGGAATAATATATGGTGTTACCCTACCTCAAGGGTTTTCTATATTCTTGTGTTCATGTTATGGTGAATGGTTTATGGTTTATTCTTGGTCTTAGTGAAGTATATTTGCAGATATGATATAGGTACTTAACAAAGACTATGGGATGAGAAGGAACTAGAAAGAATAACATAGTTACTTGTTTCCAGCGACATTTACATAGATGAAGCGAATAGAAGGTGAGATAGGCAAGATGAAGATACCCCTAAAACTAGATGCTAGAATTTTTTGACAGAGACTGCATAATATGAATCCAGTATATAAGAAAAAAGTGAAAGAATAAATTGATTGAATGTTGGAAGTTGATATCATAGATCCAGTGGAGGAATCCAAATGGATCTATCCCATGGTATTCTAGGAAAATACGAGAGGGATAAGGATTTGTGTATATTTGAGGAAATTAAATGATTCTTTCTTACATGATCCTATCCCTACCCCTTTTATAGATGAGGTATTGGAGAATGTGGGAGGCTAGGAAGCATGTTCATTCACAAATGGATTCCCAGGTTATCATCAGAGTAAAATAGCTCTAGAGGATAGTCATAAGACTACCTTTGCTACAGAATGGGGATCCTACCAATATATAGTCATGCCCTTTGGATTGAAGAATGCACCAACCATTTTTTCAAGGGTGTTCATAGCTACCTTTATAGATTTCATACATAATCTATTAGAAGAATATTTTGATGACTGGATTGTTTTTAGTCTTTTGAAAGATCATGTAGAAGTTTTAAGACTAATGTTGTAAAGATGTAGGCAATGTCATATCTCATTAAACATCAAGAAATGCATTTTTGGCACACCTTTTGGGATATTGTTGGGACACATATTATGCATACAAGGTTTATTGGTTGAACCTACTAAGATTGTTTTAATTGTGAACTTACCAGCAGAATTACAACACCACAAAAAGAGAAGGCCTAGCCATGGTATATGTAGTTCATAAATTCAGACATTACTTATTCGACAAGCATTTTAAAATGTTCACAGATCATCCTGACCTCAAATATCTAGTCAAAAAGCTAGTGTTGGGGGGGAGGATCTGTAGATGGCTATTATTGTTCCAAGAATTTGATTTTGAGGTAATAGTTAAACCAGTGAAGTTGAATGCATTCCCTGATGACTTGTCAAGGGTAACCAATGGATAAAAACCTACTAACTTGGAAGAAAACTTCCCTAATGCACAGTTATTTTCGGTATAGGTAGATGATGAGTACTTCACTTATTTAATTGAATTATTAAGTCCAAGAGTTGCACCAAAGGAGTTTAGTATTGCACAAAAGAAAAATCTGGTAGTCAAATATGCAGACTATCAACTCATTGCAATTCATTTATGCAAGAGGGGCGTAGACAACATATTGAGAAGGTGTGTATTGGAACATGAACAACCCATGGTTTTAGTAGAAGTTCATGAAGGTATAGCGATAGGAAACTATGTAGGAAAATATACCACGCAAAAGGTATTGCACACAGGTTTATGGTGACCAACAGTTCATAAAGATGCCAAAGAATATTTCCAAAACTTTGATGTTTGTCAGAGGGTTGGAAAACACAATAGGAGGGATGAGATTCCCCTAATACAACAAGTAACTCTTCATGTATTTGAAAAGTTGGAAATATATTTTTTCAGACCTATTAATCCACCAACAAGACGGTCAGGAGAAAGATATATCATTATTGCGACAAAATACTTAATCAGATGGGCAGAAGTAGCACCATTCAAGGATTGCAACACAGATGCAACAACACACTTCTTATTTGAGTAGGTGATCACTAGATTTGGATGCCCTAGGATATTGATGAGTGACCAAGGCACCCATTTTATTAATAGTACCATCAAGGATATGACTGAGAAGTTTTCAGTCTATCACCAAAAGAGTACACCATATCATAATCAAGAAAACCGGACAGTAGAATATTTCAACAAGATTTGAGACAATGCGTTGAAAAAGATCTACAATGTCAACAGAGATGATTGGGATTTGAAAATACCACAAGTATTATGGGAATAACGGACTGCATGCAAGAAGTTGGCAGGATAGACACCATTCAAATTGGTGTATGGAAAGGAAGAAATGGTGCCATTAGATTTTATGGTACTCAGTCTGTGCGTAGCAACAATTACCAATATGACATAAAGAGGCATAGTACAAGAGAGGTTAATTCAAATAATGGAAATGGAATAAGGCATGATTCTAGCAGGATTCCACCAAGAGATTCAGAAAGTAAAGAAAAAATCTTGGAATGGGAGACACATCAAGAAGAATATATTTAAGGAGGGAGACCTACGTCATCTCTATGACAGTAAATTTTTGCAACATCTTGGTAAGTTAA
>ML777090.1:1005608-1054397 GCA_009831015.1 Picea engelmannii
AAGATAGTTATTCATTGAATATCTTGATTGTTCATATCTAAATCTTAAAGAACAATTTATAGCTTTGTGACCAAAATTAGAGCAGAAAAAACAATAACCATAGAAAAAATCTTTGTACCTTGAAAAAATCTGTCTTCTTTGAGGAGGTCGATTTATTTCATGCCGATAATATTTCTAATCTACAAATTCAGTTCTGGTGCTTTTTCTTTCATTCCTTCTTGGTGGTTTATTTTCTTTCTTTGTTTCTGCAGAGTGATTGTTGTCAATGTTTTAGGATTTGACAATCTTGATAGATTATGTATTACTTGGATGATCACAACTTGATCCTTCTTCATATCCCAATCCAGCTTTCAATTTTGAATTTCTTTGTTGATTTAGAATGGAGGTTAATTCTTCTGAGGCTTTAATACTTGGCAGATTTTGGTGATACAATCCTTTAAACTTCTCCATTTATTTTTTGGTTTTTACTATCTCTTCTTCTAAGGCTTCACACCTGACTTTCTTCTCTGACAATTGTTGTTTTAGTATGTATTCTATTTTCTTTGCCTCTTCTAATTCCACTTTCAACAGAGCAAAGTCTTCATCAGGTTTTTTACTTTCTTTCTCGAACTGTATCAGTAATTGTTTTTGCTTTCTGTTCTTAATTCTGAGTCTGTCAATTTCTTCCAGTGCACTAATCAGTTCTCCTTCCATATCAACCACAGCTTCTTCATTATTATCATCATTGCCTATCCTTTTATTATCATAATCCTCTTTGGCCACAAGCATGATGTCATTTTCCTTATCTTCACAGGAAGAGTCACTATCGGTGTCTTCTGAGGAATTGTCATTATTTGCAACCAAAATTTTCTTCTTATTATATTTCTTGTATTTATACTTCTTTTCATCATCAGAGTTCTGGTCCTTTTTATAATGGGGACACTAGATGCAAAATGACCTATCTTACCATAGTTAAAGCATTTGAAGGGAAACTTCCCTCGATATTTTCATGATCCTTTCTTTAATCTTCTCACAAATTTTGCCTCAATATCATCTAATTTTGAATTAGTATTCTTGTCTGCTTTAAAAGATGCTTCTCTAGTACTAGATTTATCTTTTCTAATTGTCATTTCATATGCAGTTAAAGTTCCTAGAAGTTGATCAATGGACAGGGTTTTGAGATCATTTAATTCTTCTATTGTAGAGACTTTTGGATTAAATTTATCAGGCATAGATCTTAAAATCTTTTGAACTAAGAGTGAGTTGTCAAACTTCTCACCAAGACTCTTCATGGAATTTACAAGTTCTTCAACTCTTAAAAAATACTTGCTAATTGTTTCATCTTCATTCATCTTTAGTTGTTCAAATTTCAATCTATATGTTTGAAGTTTGACATCTTTTACTTTCTCATTTCCTTCATAACTGCTAATAAGTTTATCCCACATTGCTTTGGCAGTTTCAAGATGCATTACCTTTACAAACTCAGCTTCAGCAAGTCCATTCAAGATAGCATTCATTCCCTTAGCATTAAAACTAAACTCTAACTTATCATCCTTGGAGGCTAGCCCAATAGGCTTTGTATATCCAGTCTCTACTACATCCCAAACATCAGCACCCAAGGCCATTAAGTATGTTCTCATTCTAATCTTCTAGAAGGCAAAATTTGTTCCATCAAACAGAGGGGGCTTAGAGGTTGAAGTCCCTTCATGACTTGTCATGTTTAAGCTTACATATCTACCTTTGAATAAAAGGAACCCACTCTGATACCAATTGTTGAAATTACTAAGACAACTGAGAGGGGGGGGGATGAATCAGTTGTTATTGTGCTTAAACAATTTTAAGTCTATTAAAATATTCTTAATCTTTCTTCAAGTGATCATCAACATTATACCGCATATGGACAACAAAAGTAAAGAGCATCAGTCACACATAAGGTATACACAAAGATAGATTTTCATGAGGAAACCCATAAAGGGAGAAAACCTCTTCTTCTTTGAAATGATATGCAGTCTTTTAAGTTCTATACATCATCTATAATTGAGCACCAACTCAATGTGAGGCTGCTACCTCTGTTTTACAAGCTGCAACTTGTTTGAGAGCACCAACTCCCTAGTTTCTCTAGCATCCACTAGAAGGAAGCACCAACTCCCCTAATGTTCCAGCACCAACTGGATGGAAGCACCAACTTCCAGTTACTCAGGCTCCAACCTGTATAACAGAGAACACTTGTTCTCCCCTGCACCACCCTGCCACCCCGGTTTCTCTAGCTGCAACCAGATAGAAGCTACAACTCCTTGTGTTCAAGCTCCCACTTGAACCTTTGAGGACAACAGTCCTCCCTAGCACCTCCCAACCACCCTGGAATATGAATGAATAAATAAATAAACAACTACACAAATAAATCAATTCTTACCATTTCTTCTATGTTCTGTAAATTTGGTCTTCTTCTAATTGTTCTGCAATTCTAATCTGCTTCAACTTGTTTTGTCATTCTGCTCCATTTCAAATATTTTCCTCATCTGTTACTCTTCTCTGAGTTTCATTTCACACTGCACACATTTTCAGTCTCACACTGCGCATATTTTTAGTCTCACACTGTGTATTCTGTGATTTTCCCTTTCTTACAGGTTAATTCATTTTTCATCCAGAACTCAAAACCCCGCACACTCTGTCTCTTCTTCTTTTATACACCGTGCCCACAATAGTTACACTTCGAATCTTCTAAGGAAAAAGAAAAATCATCTCGGCAGCTGAAACACCAACCGATTAGAAATCATGAATCAGTTTTCCTAACTAATTCGTAACTGATGAATTCACTGTGAGAGAGAACAGTAGCCCTCCGATCATATTTAAGTTTATCTGCACCGTTGGATGAATTTTATTAATGTTGCCTTTAAATTGGGTTTCAACATTTCGGCAATCTTGTGGCCAAGTGTCTCGACACTTCATATCGCGATCTCTGAAACTCCGATACAAAGTTTTTCTGTGATAGCTCCTTCCTCAATATGACCATGGCCATGACCAAGCGCTTATGTAAAAAGTTATTTTCGTGAATTTGCCTTTCATGAGTCTGGAGATGAGGCATCTAGACTCTCCAAGTTGTGATCCCCGAAACCCTGAGATGGAGCTAAGATCAACGGTCCATGATCTCGATGTATCTACGGTCTATATTTCATCGTGAATTTACATATTGCGATTCCTTCGATGGAGGTCCTTGTCACTCCAAGTTGTGATAAAAGAAACTCCGAAATGAAGCTTAGATAAATAGTCCACGCGTTCGATGAATCTATGGTCCAGATCTCATCGTGAATCCGCATCTCGCGATTCCTTCAATAGAGGTCCTTGTCACTCCAAGTTGTGATAGGCGAAGCTCCGAGTTGGAGCTCAGATCAATGGTCCAAAACACATCGTGAATTGACGGCTGGGATTAAATCCTGATTTTGCATATTGTGATTTCAATGGTTTTGTTTCTTACCTCTCCAAGTCATGTTTTGTGAAGCTCCGAGTTGGAGCTCAGATCAACGGTCCAAAACACATCGTGAATTGACGGCTGGGATTAAATCGCGATTTCAATGGTTTTGTTTCTTACCTCTCCAAGTTGCAATAGGAAAAGCTCCAAGTTGGAGCTCATATCAATGGTCCAAAACACATCGTGAATTAATGGCTGGGATTAAATCGTGATTTCACATATCGCGATTTCGACGATTTTGTTTCTTACCTCTCCAAATCGCGAGTCGTGAAACTCCAAAATGGATTCGATGGTCCAGATCACACCTTGATCTGATAGCTGTGATTAAATCATGATTTCGGGAGATGAGGGGTTGGATCATTTCTTACTTTTGACTTTCCAGTCAGCAAAATGTTGATCTATGTCCATGTGTCATGCCCGAAGATGGACGGTTCTCCTTCTTTTGGGATTTTGTATGCCCGTTTCCCCTTGCACTTTAATGAACGTGCATGTTTTTCATGATCCAACGATGGTCAATCCTCGTGCTCAGATCTGACGCCTAAGATCTATCCTCCTCTTCTACGCATTCTTCTTGTCTACTAACAGATCTGACGGTCCTCCTTCATTCGGAAATTTTGAATGGGATCCAATGATCAGAAATGTTGCTTCTCCTCCTGAGCTTACTTTGTTTCTCTTACTCTGATATTGCCATCGATGATCTACCAACAATCCTCTGCTTATTCGAATCTTCTCTACAGTAGCGTCTTCTCGTAATTCCCATCTACTTCATACTTTTTGTACTCATGCCATCTTCACTGTTGTACTTGCCATCAATGACAAGCATTCGCTATCTGTTAAATATTTGCCAACACATATGAAGTGAAGAATGTCATAGATGGAGGATTTGTGTAGCTAAAGGACTTGTAAGGAACAAAATTGAAGGGAATAATGAATGGTACTTGACTAAAACTATATAGGTACATTCGACCTATTAACTCTCAATAGTTGTAGCACATTAAGGAAGCCATGTATATAGTGTAATATAGTAGATATTAGGAGAGAAATACTTATAAAGAGAAATAAAATGGAGAAAAAGAAGAAAAATACAAAAAGAGGAGGAAGTTGGTTGAACGGTAAGAATGTGGAAAAATTCATGCTCAGCAACTAATGAGACAAAATTGAAAGATTTCTCAAAGGAAAATTTTGACTCGGCACAAATGCATGGAAAAAGTGGAAAATACAGGCAAACACTTATGACCAGGTCTATAAAGAGAAGACAGCACGAGTCAATTCAACACTTAACAATTTTAGAGCACAGAAAGAGCTGAAGAGCCCCAAACTGAGAGAAATTGGGTAAAGGAGATACCACTTGACTACTCATCCAACAACATGACACCTCAAAATTTTGGCACTCCAAGGCAATATGTTAGGGTTACTCGACAAGAAAAAAGAAGAAAGGAAAGGTTGGTGGAGCCTGAGAATGTCATAGAGATGGAAGATGTCACTGCATCAGAGACACAATCGCTCAACCCAATGAGGGTAGAGGAGGAAATATCGATGACTACACAAGGAGAAATGGTTCATAGCTCTGTAAACCCAAATGGAAGCACAAACCCTAACCCCAATACCCCTTCTAAATCTGAGGAAATGAAGGGTCAAAAAAAAGGTCACGACGAAGAGGAGATATTGGTCCAGGACATGACTAATGAGCTAGAAACTAAGGGTGAAGAAGATGACATGAAAAAAATAGTGGTAGAAGGCCAACCTGTTGTTGTCCAAAAAATAAAGGCACATGATGCTGCAGAAATCACACTTCCCTACATCCTGGACGCAGTGGTTACAGTGAAGGACATGCTCGGGAAAGTACCTAAATTAAGGTACTCGAACCATGATGTTTGTGACGTGGGAAAGTTCCCATACTTGGCAGAGGGAACCTATTTGGTAGACACGGGGGAGATAGGACCCCTAGGAAAACCCATCATGGAGCTTGGGCAGTGGATTACAGGGCTCTATAACTCTGGAATCATGAACCTTCTAGACATATCGCACTTCGAGCGTGGTAAGAATGAGGGTTTGTGTGTCATGCAACTATTGTCCAGGGTACACGGAGGAATTCTATGGATGGATAGGCTAGTCTATATTGATGTGGCATTTATCTCCAAAATTATAGAGTTTCCCATTGTTGGCGTGCAACCTAAAGAATACTTAGAAAACAAAGCACGTGAAAAGGAGATCGTTGAGATAGTAAAGGTGAAATTTGGAACCAACAGGGAAACAATAGAATTTCACTCAAAGACATCAAAGACCCTACAATGTGGTTCACAAGCAAGCTAATGGATTTCAATATGCTGAGGAAATGCAGGAAAGAAGAGGCTCTAGCTTGAGTCATAGCAGTCATCGCATAGTATGCCAAAGGAGTCATGTTTAGCTGGGAATTGTACCTTTTGAACCAATTTTTGATCAATTGCATGGATGTGGGGACAATGGAACTAAGTTCCATTATTTCTGGCTCCTCATTCTCATCGCATTGGTAGCATGGAAGGAGCCAAAATTATCATATTTTCTAGGCATACAGTGAAAGTGCTATGCAATAAGGTACAAAACCCTATGGAAATCCAAGGATACCATAAACCAAGAAGAAAACATTACATTTCTTTCCATGGTATTGGATGATATACAATAGACAAAGACCAATGTATGGTTCATTCCGGTGGAGTTGGTTTTGGAGTATGAATATATTTCCAGGTTTAAGGCATCCATGAACCATATGTGGATCTAGGCCGTAAGGTATCTAAAGGAAAAATGGTTGGAGATGCAGTGATACATCTCAAGGGAAGATGTGGTCCGCATAGCTAAGGCTCAAAGGCATGAGATCATGGCAAATATAGTGGATGTCCATGATACTCTGCAAAGAATCCATATGTTTTCATTGCAATAGGATGTGACACATAAGCTAGATAAGACACAACAACCCCCTACGCAGAAGGAAAAAGAAGAAACAATAGACACATTGGTGAAGGGAAGTAAGACATTCATGGTCACACAATAGATGTTGTGAGTGGATGAGGAGATAGCACATAATCCAGTTGGGGATATAGACCGAATTGATTTTGTCATGGAAGAGATATCCAGAAATGCACTGTATGACTTACAGGTGAGCGTCATTCAAGAAGTCCACTCCAGAGCCCACACAAATGCCACCAACTTGGAATTTGGCAGAGAGGTCACAAAAGTTCTACAAATGACATGTGATCAATTGAATCTGGAGGAGGAGGAAAAGAAACTAGCAGATATATTGGAGAAGGGACTAGAAGAAGTCTACAATACCATCCCTAACTACACGTAGGAGCTAGAGGACACACCTAAAGGGAAATTTAATAATATTTCATAGGTCATGGAGAGGTACCAAAAGGATATGACAGATCTCATGGAGAATTTGACTCCTTCTACACCTCAAAAAATCAAAGAGCAAAGGGAACATGAGGCTATTGTGCACATAGAAAGTATTGCATAGAAAGTTAAGGAATTCACATAACTATTTGACATGGTTGCACACATATGGACTACTCTAGAGGAAGATGAGAAGGTACATTAGTTGGACCAACAAGAGGAAAAAATTAACACTACAATGCAGGAGTTGAAGCAATGACATAAGGCAATGAGTATTACAGACAAGTTGAAAGGCATGCAAGATATTAATAACCTCTAGATGTAATTAAAGAGCCCCTCTAGGAGAAAGCAGCGTAGATCATTGTAGATATGGAGGAAGAAAAGAAAAAAGATGCAACAAACTTATACAAAGAGTGAAAAAGTGTTGCAAAAACATATTGAGGCACATATGGTCAAGGCATTAACAGAGAAAGTTACGTAGGTGAAAGAAAAAGGGGAGGAGCTAGAAGGAAAGTTCCATAGTTTAGAGAAGGTTGTGTAGGGAGTGCGCACCACTTGAGTGGCTCGAGATGAGACACATGTCAGTGTTGGGGGCCTATTGGTGCAGGGCTATTTTGGGAGGAAAGTATAATTTTGGAACATGCCTATTTTTGTAGATAAAGATATATTTTTGGAGCACGTGCAATAGGTGGCAGAAAATAAGCATGCATAAAAGAAGGAAAAGAAGCATACAGAAGGAGGAAAAATAGCATGGAATGCATGTAGATAGACCAAACCATGTTAGGTTTAGGGTTTTGGAAGAGAATGTAATGGCTATCATCTAGTAGAGTAGTATAAATAAATACCTAGGAGGTCTAGGTTGTGGTTCAGTGGTTGATTATTGTGAGTTCGGTTATGGTTGTTGTTGTTATTGAGTAGAATAACCTATATTTTTAGGGTTAGGTCATAGGTTGTGGATATTGTTGTGATCTATTCTGCCTCACATAGGGTATTTACCTTCCTTTTGATTGTAATCCTGAAGATGTTATGCACACAATGCATATTTTATAGCAGAATGAATAAAGGATCAGAAGATACAAATCTTTGTGGATGTATTCCCAGGGGGTGAACCATGGTAAATCCATTGTGTTCATGTGTCTAAATGATTTTTTGGATGTTATGTTATGTATCAATTAAATAATGAATGGTTAAATGTATTTATAAATCGTGCATGCATAGTTTAATGATGAATGAGCTAGAAGTAGATGAATTAATATTGGTGTTGATGCATAAGGAAAAGAATCAAAACACAGTCCCAATCCATTCCTAGATTGCAAACACCGGATTATTGCACTCCCCCATAAATCTATCTCGGGTGAGACTGTGTTGTGCACTCTGTGTGAAGCGTTGTATTCTGGTTTACCAAGAGGGTCAATAGTTTTGAGGGTTTTGTTGGAAATCTAATGAGATCAGAACCTGGGTCCATCTGACACTACACATGATTTAGTGGAAGGGATCTACGGAATAAAATCATGGAGGATGAAAGCATAAAAGGGAATATTCAGGCCATGGAATCCAACAAAGGTGGATATTGAAATATGTCTAAGTACAAAGGAACTTGAATTTGAGCAGAAGCAAAATAGAAACCCTAATTTTACACCGCATAAATATCTCAAAAAATATGTGTTTAGCGACTTACATGAGGTATTTTTCTGTGATTTCCCACATTTTTTGCAGGAGTGGTTATTGAGGTTGAAGGAAAACCATCCTATGAATTGGATCAAATGAATAGAGTGGCATCCTGTGGAGATCATGCAGTTGCAGCGAGTCAATAATAAATTTACACACGTAGTAGAGTTCTGGTTAGATAGTATTATTATAGGGTTTATCATTGAATTTGCACTTGATACCACAATGTTGTACATTGTTGTAGAGCATGATTTTATGAAGGGACCCATAGGTAGGTACATCATATCTCTATATACTTCTATCAATATTTTATTGTATCACAAAGGTGTGATGACTATGGAATCAGATAGCTAAACTTCCCTACGTGCATGGGGGAAGGGGGGAAGCACTGATAGGAGTTTGAGATATGGACAATGAGATGGATAAAGGGAAGAAAAAGGAGGACTTAGACCCAATCATGATGGAAGAGGACTAGATAAAGAAGATAATGGAAAAATATGGAAAGTCTCGCAGTGGAATACCTTACCAATATAATATAAATAACGAAAAGAGGGCCATAGCCAACAAAGAGGGATTGTAGAGTGATGAAGAAGAGGTGGAGAATCCCCGAGATATGGATCTGATTGAAGAAATATTGTGTACATCATATGAAAGTAAAAAAATAGGTCCAAGGTCAGGAATAGAAGGTAGAACTCCAGTCCAAATCATAGCCAGCGTGGAACCTAAACCCCATGTGTGATTAATACACCTGAAAGAACACGAGTGTTGAGACAAACGAATTTAATGGAAGAGGAGAAATTGGTCAAGGGTCCAGTCAAGGAAACCCAACTAGGGGAGAAAGTTCAAGAAATAACAGTCAATTATCTACACCACATTGAGGAAGTAGTTCCAGACAGTTCAAAATGGAAAGAATAGATTCCACCATCAAATTACCAAAGTTTCAGGGTGAGGCATCTAAGCACCCTGAAAAACATCTATTTATCTGTGAAAATATATGGGAAGAAAAGCATATCACAGACGATGATACAAAATTTGTGTAGCTAGTTATAACACTCAGATACTATGCTTTGAACTAGTACATGAGCCTTGATGTAAACAGTCCACAAGGAGTACCTAAAATTATCGTAGAGGTGAAAAAGTTACTGGTAAATGAATTTCAGAAGCTAAGCTGAGAATACCAATACATGAATGAAATGATCGAAATAAAGTAGAAACCAAGTGAGTCTATCTAGGAGAAACAAATGAGGATGAAGAAGAGGGTAACTATCAGAACAATGGTGCAAGAGATGTTTCTATCCCATCAACAACGAAAGTTCAGCAGATAGTCCCAACAGTAGGTTAAAAATAAAAGGATAAGGGTAAGAAATCAGTAGGAGGAGTTCGTAAAAAGACTAAATCACATAGAGAAACCCTAGTATATACTTTGAACAATGATGATATGGACCACATAGGCTACCAAGGATGGGACACTGCAAAATAAATCATTGAGGAAGCAACCAGGAAGCAAGAAGAGTAGCAATAGAGGGTGCAAGATCAGGTGGAAACACTCCAGCATCTCTTGGAAGCAGATAACATAAAAAAAAGAGAATAGAACAAGGGAGGACCATTCATAATCCTAGGAAAGTAAGTAAATAATGTGAATATGGTCTTGACCTAGTTAGAAGGCTGGTATAGAACACTCCAAATTGAGACAGACACACTGAAATTTCCAACGTATGAATTAAAAGAATAGGTGAATATGTTAGGACACCTTAACATCATGGTATAGAGGATGTCGATAAAAATATTGCAAGGCTTGAAAATATTCATGTGCAAGTGTTAGGTTCCTAACCCGCACATAGGTAGAACAATATATTCGGATGTAATAAAGGTCAATATTAATAAGGCCTTGCAATAAAATAGAATAAGTTGAATGTAAGAAGACCTAATAGAAGCTTCCACTTATATAAGAATCTTCCTATAGATGCTTCTTTTGATAGACATATTTAGTATAAATAGGATTCGAGGGTATGAGAACCCTAGCTTGAATATTATTGTAGTAGAGATTTGCTCGACTGGAGGTTGCCCCGTTGAAGAGGCACATGAACATTTCTCTCAGAATCAAAGTGTTATTTATGTTGTTATTATTATATCATCTCAGTGTTATTGTGGTGATTGTTCTAGATATATTGTTGTTATTCTACCATTTCTAGCATTTTATTTTTGTTCTGCATACTTTTATATCTGGTATATTACAAGTGGTATCAGAGCACTTTCCTTGGCAGAAATTGTGGGTAATTTTTTTTCCAGGGTAGAGACATATTTCGACGTCTTTAATCCACAGAGATCTGTCATTACGCACATAAACCCATGGTTGAGGGATTCATACATGCAGGAAATACAAGTGGTACTTAAGAGCACATATGTTGGCCACCCTTGTAACCCCTGTTGGTACCTTCAAGTGGTAGTGCATCAGACAACACCTATGTATGGATCGACCTAGATTACCTGAAGCCCTCTATAGATAAACCAATTGGTCGCCTAACTATTATAGTGCCACCGAGAACATCACTCGGGAAGATACTCTCTAGTACCTGGGTAGTCGGATAGTATGGATAAGGACACATTCTAACCTCCTTAGTTAGTGCCCTAAGATATTGGGCTGAGTACTATTGTTGGACCTCGTACGTATATCAGAGAGCTATAGCACAGGGAAAACCCTTGTTTGTAGAACCCTTGGGGACAAAAACATAAACAAATTAAAACAGACAAGATCTATTGCAACGCAACTGTGTTTGGGTTTCCAAATCACTACACATTTCTTCCTAGTTAATCATTTGGGAATTTCATCACTATAGTATTCTTCAAACCAGAGTATAACTCCACAGGTGTAAATAAAAAAAAAATATGGAAATTTTTTCACCATTATTTGAGACCTATTCCATTGGATACATCTCTTTTCCCTTATCACATTCATACATACCATACCCACCCCTTTTTAGTTCCCTCGTCCTCATGGCCCATACCTCTAGCCAAGACTTGGAAGCTCGCTTCAATACCTTGCAATCTAGTCTCATCGAGACCCAACAAGAAGTGAAACAACTCAGTGCCAATGTTGTCGCCATCAATACAACCATGCAGTCCTCAATGGAGGAAATCAAACAAGACCTGACCACCCAGCTTGAATATGTATTTTCGACGCTCTCCACCAAGATGCATATCCCTACAGATAACCCTTCCTCTGACCCACCTTCACATATTGAAGCTGAAAATTCCTCTCATTCCAATAACTTTCAGCACCATCACTTTCAACGTGACCTATGCCTTCCACGGGTGGATGTGACCAAATTTTATGGCTCGGATCCCACTGGTTGGGTAACCCAAATGGAACATCATTTATCCTTATATGGAATTACATATGACTTGGCCAAACTCCGATATGGTGTTCTCCATCTATATCAAGAACGTTGGCAATGGTGGCAATGGAAAAAAACTTACCGTCAAGGGTATATTACTTGGACACCCTTTGTAGCAGAGATTTATGAATTATTTGACACTAACACCAACCATTTGGTCCATTTGAAAAATTTGAAACAATTAAGAACAATGGAAGGCTTTATAGCTGCCTTCGAGAGCTTGGATTTTCGGACAAAGGGCATGTCTGATGCCTTTTTTCGAGAGTGTTTTATCAGTGGCATCAAGGATGTGATTTGGGCCCATGTCCTCATGGCTCAACCTCAGAGTTGGGTGGAGGCTACTAAAAGAGATAAATAATCACAGCAGGTTGTATCTTCTCAAAACTGAAAACCCTCCTTTATCCCTCACACTAAACTAGTAAATCCCACTACTCCCTCTGCTCCACTAAAGATCCAAAAATTGACCAGGGATGAAATGAATGGATGCCAACTCAAATGCCTTTGTTATAATTGTGATGACAAATATTTCCCAGGCCACAAGTGTAAGGAAAAAAATCGTTTTATGGCCATCTCAGAGGATATTTCGGAAGAGGATGTTGGAACTCCCCTTGTGTCTGAGTCACCTGAAACCACTGACATAACCCCTCCCTCAGACCCTCCCAAAGTAGAATTGGTCATTTCCCTCAATGCTCTCACTGACTTCTCTGCTCCCCAAACCCTCAAGCTAATATGTTACATCAAGCATAGGAAGGTCATCATTATAGTTGATAGTGGAAGCACCCATAATTTTATTCATTGCCGCATTGCCCAAGAAAATCATTGCTACATCCATGCTGTCAATAATTTCCAAATCATAATTGCCAATGGTATCTCCATGAAATGTGGAGGGCGTTGTGAAAATTTGTGTCTCCAAATTGGTGACTACCACCTGAAATCTCATATGTTTTCTATCGACATGGGTGGTTGTAACATTTTGTTGGGTGCAGACTGGCTAAGGACTTTGGGTCCCATTCTCATGGATTTTAAGGAATTAACCATGCAATTAGATGAGGAGGGACACCAATATAAGTTTCAAGGCATCACCGTTGGTTCACCTGAGATCATTAGTTTCCATCACATGGAAAAGTTGCTCAAAAAATGTCATTCAGGTGTTATTGCCCAGCTCCATGCCATACAAGCAACAGAGACACCCTCGATTATGCAAGACCTCCAAGCCATCCTTTCTAAACATCAAGTGGTCTTTTCCACTCCCCAGGGACTCCCTCCTTCCCATGGTATTCATGATCATTCCATTCCCCTTGTACCCGAAATCCTTCCTCCCAATATCTGTCTGTATCGTCACCCCTTTTCCCAAAAAAATGAAATTGAAAAAATGGTCTAGGAACTCCTTAATGCAGGTGTTATCCGCCCTAGTACAAGCCCCTACTCTTCTCATGTGGCCATGTTCTTGAAGAAATAAGGTTCTTAGCGAATGTGTCTTGACTTTCATGCCCTCAACAAACTTACCATTAAAGATAAATTTCCCATTCCTATCATTGATGACCTCTTGGATGAATTGAGTGGCACCCAATTCTTTACTAAACTTAATCTTCGTTCGGGCTACCACCAGATACGTATGAAAGAGGTAGACATTCCCAAGACTACCTTTAGAACTCATGAGGGCCACTATAAGCTTTTTGTCATGCCATTTTTCTTGTTTTATTCTCCCTTCACCTTCCAAATCCTCATGAATCATGTCTTCCATCCTTTTCTCTGTCATTTTGTCTTAGTTTTCTTTGATTATATCCTCATCTATCGAAAAACCTGGAAAGACCATCTTGCTCATGTGGATTGAGTTCTCCATCTACTCTCTCAGCACCAACATTTTCTAAAACAGTCTAAACATGTTTTTTCCACCTTAGAAGTCGAGTACTTGGGTCATCTAGTTGGAAAGGACGGCATCAGGGTGGATCCTAAAAGATTGAAGCTATTCAAGACTAGCCTCACCCAAAGACTCTCAAAAGCTTGTGTGGATTTCTGGTCTTAACAGGTTATTATTGCAAATTTGTTAAGAATTATGGAAATATTGCAGCACCTCTCACTGCACTCCTAAAAAAGAAATCTTTCACTTGGACTCCATTCATTTCTCAAGATTTTCAAACCTTGAATATGGCCATGTGAACCACTCCAATCCTAGACCTTCCTGATTTCACAAATACCTTTGTCTTGGAATGTGATGCTTCATGGAAAGGAATTGGTGTTGTCCTTATGCAAGAGGGTCGGCCTTTGGCCTTTACTAGCAAGCAACTGTCTGAAAGAAATATGGTAAAATCAATCTATGAAAAGGAAATTTTGGCTATTCTACATGTCGTTGATCTGTGACACCATTATCTATTGGGGCAATGCTTCCAAATTAAGACAGACCATCAAAGCTTCAAGTATTTTCTGGAACAATGCATTTCCTCCCCGGAGCAACAAAAATGGGTGACTAAGCTCTTTGGATATGATTATGAGATCATTTACAAAAAAGGAAAAGACAATGTATTGCGGAAGCACTTTCTCAAAAATATGAAGATGAAGGATCCCTTTTTTCTCTTTCCTTCATTGTACCATATTATCTCCAAGCCATTCACCGGGAATGGCTACAAGATCCCAAAAGTTCGCATTTGATCCAACACTTGTAGTCCAATGCTCCAGCCTCTCCAGGGTACTCTTGGCTCCATGATGAGGTTTGATACAAAGGCCTTTTGTATTTAATTAAACAATCAAAACTTAAATCCATGGTACTTTCTGAGCTTCATGCTACACCCACAGCGGGGCACTCCAAATTCACCAAAACCTTTGACAGGGTCAAACATTCTTTTTTCTGCAATGGTATGAAACAATACATTCATAATTTTTTCATTGAATGTGATGTGTGTCAACATAGCAAGGGAGAAACAGTCAAATCTCCACGCAGACTACAATAGCTTCTGATTCCACCTGCTATTTGGAGGGATATCTCTATGGATTTTATTACAAGCTTACCCAAATCAGAAAATAAATCATTCATCATGGTGGTTGTTGATCACCTTTCCAAGTATTCTCATTTCTACACTCTTCAACACCCATTTACAGCATCCAAGGTGGCTCAACATTTCATGGATCAGGTCTTCAAGCTTCATGGCATGCCACACTCTATTGTTTATGATCGCGACCCAACTTTCACCAGCAATTTTTGGCAAGAACTGTTCAAGCTACAAGGCACCCAATTTCATCTTAGCACAGCTTATCATTCCTAGACTGATGGTCAAATGGAATTTATCAACAAGTGTTTGGAAACATATTTGAGGTGTTTTTCCTCGGAAAAGAAAAATTAGTGGGCTCAATGGTTACCCCTAGTTGAATGGTGGTACAACACTTCATAACATACAACTACACGCATGAATCCTTTTGAAGCGGCATATGGATAGAATACACCTTCAGTTCTCTCATACTTACCTAGTGTCTCGAAGGTCTAGGTGGTTTCCCAAACACTTACAGTTCGAGAGGCTATTCTCCGTACCCTCAAAGATAATTTTCTCATGGCACAAAATCGCATGAAGCAACAAGCAGATCAAGGTCGCTCTGAATGTCAATTTGTAGAAGGGGATCAGGTGTTTCTTCGACTGCAACCTTACAATAAAAAATCCTTCAATCCTAAGCATTGTCAGAAGCTAGTGCCCAAATTTTATGGTCCTTACACCATTCTCAAGCATGTGGGACAGGTTTCCTATCAGCTAGCTTTTCCCAGTCATTCGAAGCTACATCTTGTTTTTCATGTTTCATGCTTAAAGAAGGTGATTGGAACTAACTACCATATTCAAACCAACCTTCCTAATTTAGCCAAAGAAGGATCCATTTGGCTACAGCCACAAGCAGTTTTGGACCAACGTGAGTGTCTCCTGCGTCAGAGAACCACCAAGGAAGTGTTAGTCTAGTGGAAAGATACAACTCTAGTAGATGCCACTTGGGAACCAGCAACCATTCTGCAACAATTTCCACATCTCAAGCCTTAAGAACAAGGTTGTTTTTAAGGGGGAGGACATGTTAGTGTCCTAACCCACACATAGGTAGAACAATATATTAATATGTAATAAAGGTCAATATTAATAACACCTTGTAGGAAAATAGAATAAGTCAAATGTAAGAATACCTAATAGAAGATTTTGCTTCTAGAAGGATCTTCCTCTAGATGATTCTTTTGATACACATATTTAATATAAATAGGAGTCAAGGGTATGAGAACCATAGCTTGGATATTATTGTAATAAAGCTCTGCTTGAATGGAGGTTGCCCCCTCGAAGAAGCCAATGAACATTGTTCTCAGAATCAAAGTGTTATTTATGTTGTTATTCTTATATCATTTCAGTGTTATTGTGGTGATTGTTCTGGTTATATAGTTGTTATTCTGCCATTTATAGCATTTTATTTATGTTATGCATACTTTTATATATGGTATATTACAACAAGAGATTAAGAGCCGAGGCGATTAAGAACACCAGGAGCTAACCAAAATAATGGATGAAAGGGTCCAGTTGCAACAACATTATGACGTTGCGCTCCACCACAAAAAGGAAGTTGAAATTCAAGCGGAGTAAGTAATGAAGCGTAAAAACAAGGTCGAGGAAAGGGTAAAGAAATCCCTCAAGGAAAAGGATGAAGCCAAAATTATAGCACAAAATAGCCAAGTTGTTGTCTAGAAATTATACAAGGCCATTATGTAAGTTATGATATTTGTAAAAGCTATTATGGAAGAACACGTGTTGAAGATCGACGAAGTCAGCAAAGGCTTATGATCGTAAATAGAAGACCTACAATTTCATAGTGCACCAGTAATTCCACCAAAATTAAGAGAAGACAGGGAGAGAATGACAATGACAACAATCACCAACATGAAGAAGGTGGAAGAAGAGTGCACCAAACTCTATGAGGATAGCGTTCATATATGGAAAAACTTAGTGGAAGACCCCGAGATGAAAGATATGGAGGTAAAATTAAGAGAAATATAGGAAAAGGCACAACATGATTCAGAGAAAATAACTAGACTTCCAGCAGCTGAATGTATGACAACCATTTTGGTTCAGATGAAGTCATACTTAGAAGTGAATAAGATGAGGGATCCACAAAACAACCTTCAACAATGTTTAGCACTGCTGCAAGAAGAAGTAGTGAGAGTAATAGGTGAATTAGCCACTGCAAAAGTAAAGTTAAAACAATAATCTTAGTAAACATAAGATAAACTTATCACCTTGATTGTGCAAGGGGACAAAGAGATCGTAGAAGAAGAGGCAACGATACTCAAAGAAGTGGAGGTAGAAAAGGAAGCATCCCAAAATTTCTTTAAGGAATGGAGGAGCAGGTAACATGGCTAAGTGGCTTGGAATGAGCCACAAGTGAGTGTTGGGGGCTTGTTAGATAGGAATCTTTGGATACAATTTTGATAAAAATCCTAAGTGTAGAAGAAGTGAGAAAAAAAAAGAAAGAAGACTAGGAAGTGTGCAGTTGAGGTGCATTCAGGAGGATAGTGCACAGATAGAGGAATAAGATAAAGGGATAAAATAGAGGGATAAAAGATAGGAATAAAGAAGATAGAGGGGAAAAGTAGAGAACAAAGAGGGTGAAAAGGAAGGATTAAAAAGGACATGAAAAAGTAGGAAGAACATAAGTAAAGAAACATGCAGACAGAAAAGTAGGCAAAAGCAGCATGAACAACCAGTTAACAAGAGTAGTCATATAGCGTAATAGTCTTTTGGGATGAAAAGAATAGGGTTTTAAGCCCTAGATTTGATGTATAAATATGTAATGGGTTCGAAGAATAAGGGTTCATTTTTGTTCCCCTTGGTTCTTCTTTTGTTCTATCTTTTAGTTAGTTCCTCATTATTAAGTTGTTTTCTAGTTGTTGTTATGGTTTTGTTCTGTTGAAGATAGGATTCTATGTCTGAGTAATGAGGATATGATACAAAGAGAGAGAGAGAGAGAGAGAGAGAGAGAGAGAGAGAGAGAGAGAGAGAGAGAGAGAAGCTTGCACTGCATAGAGGCTAGGATATGAGAGGACAAAGATAACCATGATGCACCTTTGTAAGCATAGTGCACAGGTCTGAACAAATTACTAAATGCATAATAAATAATCCAGTCATTGTCGATGTATCCCAGAGTTGGTTGAACCACATTAAATGTTTTGTTACATATATTTTGTGTGTTTTCTTATGAAATATGTATGGATGATTATTAGAGTAGATTTGTCTTATGTGTATTCATGGCACAATAGTTATAATTGTTATAGTAGTGAGTTTATGAAGTAATATGGAATATGATGGAAATACGAATCTAAGAACCACTAAGTAATAGAATAATAACACTTGCAGAATAATTTTCACAAAACAAATAATTAAGAATGAATGGAATAATAACCTCCCATTCCCTCACCATTGTAGAAACCTGGTTCTTGTAGTCCCAATAGACACCTCAGGTGAGACTTCATCTGTGCATGCAGGTTTTGCCAAAAGGGATGATGTTTGAAGGGTTTTGTTTGTCAAGGATAAACTTGAACCTAGGGTCTTACAACCACGCGCAACACCAACGCTCACTTTCCCCCATTGGATAAACCACATCATCAATTGTCAAGATATAGTATCAAGAAAGAAAACATGACTGTAAATATACTTTCTCAGGAGAAATTGAACATCAAGGATAAGACACAACATAATTCACCCATGGAAGAGAAGAATAAACTCGAACACCGAGAAAATACAAAGGGGAAACTTGAGCTAAAGATAAACTAGGATGGTGATTATTAGATGGAAGCTTATCAATAGTGAAAATGCTTATGTTGTGAGATAAATTAATCACACAAAAGAGTGTAGACACCACAACATTCATAGCATAAAAAAAAGCACGACTACTTCATTAACCACTAGTTGAAAAGGATACTAGACAACATGGTCAAGAGATCTGTCACCCCCAAAATATGAGAGGGGTATCAATGGAAGTTTGCATCGGCATGACCATTTCATCAACCAATGATTAATAAGATTATTGGGATATTGAAGATGAATCAAAACTAGAAGGGCCTTCAGACAAGGACCATGCTCTTTGTATCATGGAAATAGAAGGGCACAAATGAGTAAGGTGATCTCCCTTGCAAATATTACAAGGGAAATTAGGTTTACTTCATATTCTTCTAGGATTCTCAAAAGTATCAATGCCCCCATCATGAATTGCAATGGCTAGTGGGTTTCTTCCAACATGACTAGCAGAGGAAGAGTTCTTGTCTCCAACATGAATAGCAAAGGTTAGTGACTTTTGTATAGTATAACTAGAATTTACTAGACGCGTTCCCCCTACATGAATTTCAACTATTGGCTTCTTTCCCCCAACATGACTAGAAACAACTGGTTACATATATCCAACATGACTCACAAACGTTGGTGAACTAATTCCATAATTATTTGCAGTGATTGGAATCATGCCCCCAACATGACTAGCAACAACAGGTGACACGTCCCTAAAATGACTATAATAGGTTGGTGACTTATTATTCTTAGTCTTCCTCTTCTTATTCCTTTTAGACTTATGTATACTAGTAGCTAGCATTTTATCAGAAGAGGGAGAAGTAGAAGGAGTATAATTCATGGATGCAAAAAGTAAAGGATCAACATCCATACGATGCCCATGAAATAAGGTGCTTATCTAAGAAGAATTAAGAGAATTCAGGACATTCAGAGTGGTCCAGAACCAAACTTATAGTCCTACATTCAACCCAATAATGTTCAAAGTGGACATTAAGGGGGAACCAACTTTTCCAAATAATGGGAAAGCACAAGAATACCCTTGGGTAGGGGTCCCTTGGTTGGTATCCTCAAGAACCTTGGCCATGAATTTTTATGCACAAGTTCGTACCTTGCAAGATTTTTCACATCCAAAAAATTCTTACACACTCACTCTGGTGAACGAGTGGTATAAAAAAACGAACCTTCGAGGAGGTGGCTCCATTCTTTCAAGAGAAGTACCAGACGTCTTTCATGACCAATGGAGTGATTGGTCAACCACATTGAATAAATGATCCAAAATAGGTGATAAAGACACAAGATAAGGCCAACTATGCAAAGAAACACTCCACTAAAAATGCCTAAGATAAACATTGCATACAAACAACTTCTTCAAAACTTCATCTTAGGAGCATGAAGTCCTAAGTCCAAAGCAATGAAAAAGTGGAAAGATACCTTTCGTATATTGGTAAATGTTGATCAATTCTTGATACCAATTAAAGAAGGAGTGAGAAGCAGTTACCCAAATCTACACTAACCAACCTTATCTGATGTAAGTATCCTCACTTCATGAAGCACCCTACAAAAATACCGAAAAGTGTCATACGATGTCTACCTCAAGTACCATGGGAAACCCCCCACAATCAACTTTGAGATACCTGTAGGAAAATAAACTATGGATACCAATTCGTAGTCAGCATCCGAGAGGTACAGTCAATAGTTGGGACATAATGTATGGGAAGGATAATTGAGTTTGAATCTCTTCTAGAGGACTATCTACAAAAGGGCCAGTGTCACTTCAGAAAATCTCCAACTAAGTATGAAGCTTCCATAGGATTAACACCAAGAGGTCCACTATCACTTAATGAAAACTTCAACTGAATATGAAATTCATAGAGGATTGATGCCAGATGAGTCAGTGTAACTTCAGAAAAAAAAAAAAAACACTCAATCTACTATGCTTGGTCAAGTTTCGGAGGGGTTACCTCATATACTCTTCCTCGCATGACCTCATTTTTAGCTCTTGTGTTAGAGGAGGATATCGACTACGCCTGTATGAAAATTTGATTTTATCTCATTATCTCAGACTCCTACTTTCGTTTAGTGGTGTTGGGGAGTTATCTCTCCAATCATAATCCAAGTACCTAACCCTAAACTTGTTTGTGAACCCTAGAAACAAAGTCTATTAAATTTTAAGTTTAGTGTTAATTTTAGTTGCATTTTTACTCAAAGGATATGGAAGTGAAATTGATGTTGTTTGAGACTCAAGAAGAAAAAGATTCACTATCATTGTTCTTAATAAACAAACTTGGCCTTCAAATGAAAAGGTACAATATACTTCTTTTACGAGCTTTTCAAAATGGAAAAAGATATATTTTTATTTGTATGCAAGATTTAAGATTACTTTGAAATGAAAGCCTAAAATTCTCTTTTCGTTTGAATGCTAATAAAAAATACTTTGTCAGCCTAGGATAAATGCAACATGTCGTATAAAGGAACTTTGCAAATGAGACTTTTTTCTTTTCGTAAAAGGCTACTAAAAACCGAAACAACTTTTTCAAAACAAGAAAAATGCATAAAATACCTGAGTGCTATAAAATGAGTTCTTTTCTTGAAAATATTAAGAGGAAAGGAAATAAGAGAAGAAACAACCAAAAACTAAGGTATTTTTCTCTTTTTTGTTACTAAAATAAATAAAATTCAACTACAATCCAATTTTTATTTTCTTTTGTGAGCAAAGGAAAGAAGGAAAAGAGGAAGAAATAAGATAGTCGAAGGTCACTAAAACACAACAATGAACTTGAAGTACACTCGAGTCACTCAAGACTAACCTTTCAACCCACCTAAAAACCTTAAATACAAAGATATTAACTAATCAAAAAGAAATCAATTTTGATCAAATTTTCATGTTTACGGAAACTTGATATAACATTCAAAGACAAAAACCAACTAGAGAATATTCAGGAATTGCTGAAAAACCAACCAAGAACTTATAGGACATCAAAAAATAGCCCTAAAATCTATTTTCTAGAAGTGTACGTGATTGTGTACACTATGAATTGCATATGTATGTGAATGGAACTGAAGTGAATCTCTTATATATGTGATTCATGCAAAGGAAAAGCACATATACCTCAACAAAAACTCAAAAAAAGAGAAATTTCAAATGAAAAGGAAGCTTCTAGAAACTGGAAATGAATTTTAAGGTAGTAAATGCTCGACAATAAGCCCAGAAAATGAGAAAAACAAGAAATCAAAAGATCCCTTAAACCAACCCAAACTAGGATAAAAATCTTCCCAATATGGTCATCATTTATGTTATGGGATTTTCTACCCTATGACCATGGGTCTATGTCACAACATATCTTAATAATATTTAAAATACAGAACCTACTCCCCAACATACAAATAAACAAACAAATGAAAAATTGGAAGGGAGAAAGAAACATCTCTTACCTTGTATCCCAAAGTTCGATGTATATCATCGATCTTAACCTTTGACTTGCTCCAAACCTTTACCTCTACAAACCCACAAAAGGAACCAAATAAGCATCACACCAAGGTAGTTATCAAATCAAGATATAAATGCAATACGTGAACTTAGATATGTAGAAAAAAAATCAACATAAACAAATTAGTTAAACACAATTGCACATCTATTGGAGGGAAAGAGAACTCTTTTATTAATCAGCATGAGATAAGGTGAGTTTGTAAGATACCAGATATAATAAATATGAAGAACATAAATAAAATGCTAGAAATGGCAGAATAACAGTAATATATCCAGCATAATCTCCACAATAACACAAAAATGATATAAGAACAAAAACAAAAATAACACTTTGATTCTAAAAGCAATGTTCACGGGCCTCTTCGAGGGGGAAACCTCCAATCGAGCAATGCTCTGTTACAATAATCTCCAAGCTAGGGTTTTCATACCCTCGACCCTTATTTATACTAAATATGTCTATCAAGAGAAGCATCTAGAGGAAGATCCTTCTAGAAGCGGAAGCTTCTATTAGGTATTTTTACATCCGCCTTATTCTATTTTGTTGAAAGGCCTTATTAATATTGACCTTTATTACATCTGAATATATTGATCTACTTATGTGCGAGTTAGGACCCTAACATGTCTGCCCCGTTAAAAACAACCTTGTCCTCAAGGCTTGAGATATGGAAACTGTTGCAGAATGGTAGTTGGTTCCCAAGTGGCATCTGCTGGAGTCATATCTTTCCACTGGACTAGCACTTCCTTGATGGTTCTCTGATGCAGGTGATGCTCACGCTGGTCCAAAACTGCTTTTGGTTGTAGCCAAATGGATCCTTCTTCAGCTAACTCGGGAAGGTTGGTTTAAATTTGGCACCTAGTTCCAATCACCTTCTTTAAGCAGGAAACATGAAAAATTGGATGTAGCTTTGATTGACTGGGTAGATCTAACTGATATGCAACTTGTCCCACATGCTTGAGAACTATATAAGGACCATGAAATTTGGGTGCTAGCTTCTGACAATGCTCGGCCTTGAGGGAAGTTTGCTTGTATGGTTGCAGTTGCAGAAACACCTGATCCCCTTCTGCAAATTGACGTTCAGAGCGACCTTGATATACTTGTTGCTTCATGCGATTATGTGCCATGACCAAGTTCTCTTTAAGGGTATGAAGAATATCCTCTCGAACTATAAGTGTTTGGTCAACCGCCTAGACCTTCGAGGTATCCGGTAAGTATGAGAGAACTGAAGGTGGCTTCTATCCATATACCGCTTCAAAAGGATTCATGTGAGTAGTTGTATGGTAGGAAGTGTTGTACCACCATTCGGATAGGGGTAGCCATTGAGCCCACTGATGTTGTTTTTCAGAGGAAAAACACCTCAGATATGTTTCCAAACACTCGTTGACAACTTCTGTTTGACCATCAGTTTGGGGATGATAAGTTGTGCTGAGATGTAATTGGGTGCCCTGTAGCTTAAACAGTTCTTGCCAAAAATTGCTTGTGAAAGTTGGGTCATGATAAAAAACAATAGAGTGTGGCATGCCATGAAGCTTGAAGACCTGGTCCATGAAAAGTTGAGCCACCATGGATGTAGTAAATGGGTGTTGAAGAGCACAAAAATGAGAATACTTGGAAAGGCAATCCACAACCACCATTATGACTGATTTATTCCCTGATTTAGGTAAGCCGGTAATAAAGTCCATAGAGATATCCTTCCAAATAGAAGGTGGAATCGGAAGTGGTTGTAGTGTGCCTGGAGATTTTATTGTTTCTCCCTTGTTGCATTGACACACCTCACATTCAGCAACAAAATTATGGATGTCTTGTTTCATACCATCCCAGAAAAAAGAACGTTTGACCCTGCCATATGTTTTGGTGAACCCTGAGTGCCCCACTGTGGGTGTAGCATGAAGCTCAGAAAGTACCATGGATTTAAGCTTTGATTGTTTACTTAAATACAAATGGCCTTTGTATTGAAGCTCATCCTAGAGCCAAGAGTACCCTGGGAGAGTCGGAGCCTTGGTCTGCAATTGTTGGATCAGATGTGAACTTTTGGGATCTTGAATCCATTCCCGGCACACATCTTGGAGCCAATCAGGTACAATGAAGGAAAGGGAAAAAATGGATCCTTCTTCTTCATATTTTTAAGACAGTGCATCCGCCACTACATTTTCTTTTCCATTCTTGTAAATGATCTCATAATCATAACCAAAGAGCTTGGTCACCCATTTTTTTTCTCCTGGGAGGAAATGCGTTGTTCCATAAAGTACTTGAGGCTTTGATGGTCGATCTTAATTTGGAAGCGTTTCCCCAAGAGATTAGGGCACCACAGATCAATGGCATGCAGAATAGCCAAAATTTCATTTTCATAAATGGGTTTTCCCAGATTCCTTTCAGACAGTTTCTTGTTGGTGAAGGCCAAAGGTCGACCCTCTTGCATAAGGACAGTGTTGATTCCTTTCCCTGAGGCATCACATTCCAACACAAAGGCCTTTGTGAAATCAGGAAGGGACAGAACCAGAGTGGTGCACATGGCCATCTTCAAGGTTTGAAAATCTTGAGAAGCGATTGGAGTCCAAGTGAAAGAGTTCTTTTTTAGGAGAGCAGTGAGAGGTGTTGCAATCTTTCTGTAGTTCTTAAAAAACTTGCGATAATACCCTGTTAAGCCTAGAAATTCATGCAATATTTTGAGAGTCTTTGGGTGCAGCCAGTCTTGCATAGCTTCAATATTTTTTGGATCCACCCTGACACCATCCTTGCCAACCAGATGACCCAATTATTCTACTTCTAAGGCACCAAAAGCACATTTAGACTATTTCAGGAAAAGTTGGTGCTGGGAGAGGAGATGGAGAACTTGATCCACATGAGTAAGATGGTTTGTCCAAGTTTTTCTATAGATGAGGATATCATCAAAGAAAACTAAGACAAAATGACAGAGAAATGGATGGAAGACATGATTCATGAGGCTTTGGAAGGTGGAGGGGGCATTACACAAGCCAAAGGTCATGACCAAAAACTCATAGTGGCCCTCATGAGTGCGAAAGGTCATCTTGGGAATGTCTACCTCTTTCATAAGTATCTAGTGATAGCCCAAGCGAAGATCAATTTTGGTAAAGAATTGGGTGCCACTCAATTCATCCAGGAGCTCATCAATGACAGGAATGGGTAATTTGTCTTTATTGGTTAGTTTGTTGAGGGCATAGAAGTCTGGACACATTCTCCATGAACCTTCTTTCTTCAGGACCATGACTACAGGAGAAGAGTAAGGGCTCGTACTAGGGTGGATAACGCCTGCATTAAGGAGTTCCTGGACCATTTTCTCAATTTCATTTTTTTGTGAAAAGGGGTGGGGATATGGATGGATATTGGGAGGAATGATTCCAGGTACAAGGGGAATGGAATGATCATGAACACTACAAGAAGGAGGGAGTCCTTGGGGAGTGGAAAATACCATTTAATGTTTAGAAAGGAGAGCTTGGAGGTCATGCAGCATCGGGGGTGTCTTTGTTGCTTGGATGGCATGGAGTTGGGCAATGACACCAGAATGACATTTTTTGAGCAGCTTTTCCATGCGATGGGAACTAATGACCTTAGGTGAACCAGTAGTGATGCCTTGGAATTTAGATTGGTGGCCTTCCTAGTCGAATTGCATGGTTAATGCCTTAAAATTCAAGAGAATGAGACCCAAAGTTCTTAGCCAGTTGGCACCCAACACAATGTCACAACCACCCATGTCAATAGAAAACATATGGGATTTTAGGTGGTAGTCACCGATTTGGAGACGTACATTTTCACAACGCCCTCCACATTTCATGGAACCACCATTGGCAATCATGATTTGGAAATTGTTGACAGCATGGATGTAGTAATGAGTTTCTTGGGAAATGCGACAATGAATAAAATTATGGGTGCTTCCACTATCAACCAGAATGATGACCTTCTAATGCTTGATGTAACCAATTAACTTGAGGGTTTGGGGAGTGGAAAAGCCAGTTAGAGCATTGAGGGAAATGGCAGGTTCTACTTCTGGAGGGTCTGAGGGAGGGGTTATGTCAGTGATTTCAGGTGACTCAGACACAAGGGGAGTTTCAACATCCTCTTCCAAAATATCCTCAGAGATGGCCATAAAAAACTTTTGTTCCTTACACTTGTGGCCCAAGAAATATTTGTCATCACAATTATATCAAAGGCCTTTGAGTTGGCGTTCAACCATTTCATCCCTGGTCAATTTTTGGATCTTTAATGGGGCAGAGGGAGTAGTGGGAGTGATGGGTTTAGGGCGAGGGGTAAAGGAGAGTTTCGGTTTTGAGATGATACAACCTATTGTGCTTCTTTAGCTCTTTTAGTAGCCTCCACCCAAGTTGAGGGTCAAGCCATGAGGACATGGGCCCGAATATCCTCCTTGAGGCCACTGATAAAACACTCTCGAAAGAAAGCATCAATCATTCCCTCTGTTCAAAAATCCAGGCCCTCAAAGGCAATTATGAAGTCTTCTACTATTTCAGATTGTTTCAACTTTGTCAAATGGACCAAATGGTTGGTGTCTGTGTCAAAGCATTCATAAATCTCAGTCACAAATTGGGTCCAAGAAATATACCCTTGACGAGAATTTTTTCTCCATTACCACCATTGCCATCGTTCTTGATCTAGATGGAGAACACCATACCAGAGTTTGGCCAAGTCATCTGTGATGTCATATAAAGAGAAATAATGTTCTATTTGGGTTACCCAACCAGTGGGATCGGAGCCATCAAATTTGGTCACATCCACCCGCGAAAGGTGTATGTCATGTTGAAAGTGTTGGTGTTGAAAGGTATGGGAATGGGAGGAACGTTCGCCTTCGGTCTTTGGAGGTGCTTCAGAGAAATGGTCATCTGTAGGGATCTTTAGTTTGGTGCAGAGGGATGCAAAGACAGATTCAAGATGGGTGGTTAGTTCTTGCTTGACTTCCTCCATTGAGGACCGCGTGGTTGTATTTATGGTTGCATTGATGGATGAATCGATGGAGGCAACAATAGCATTGAGTTGTTTCACTTCTTTTTGGGTCTCGAGGAAACCAGATTGCAAGGTGTTGAAGTGAGTTTCCAGATCTTGGCTATGGGTATGGGCCATGAGGATGGGTGAACTAAAAAGGGGTGGGCAAGGTCAAAATTTTTGCTGAAAAAGGATATGGATGAATGTGATAAGGGCGGAGAGATGAATCCAATGGAATAGGTCTCAAATAATGGTGAAAAAAATTCCAGACTTTTTTTTTTTTTTTTTTACACCTGTGGAGGGATACTTCGGTTTGAAGAATACTGCAGTTACACCTGTGGAGGGATACTTCGGTTTGAAGAATACTGCAGTGATGAAATCCCCAAATGCTTAGCCAGAAAGAAATGTGTATTTACTTGGCAACTCGAACACAGTTGCGTGGCAATAGATCTGGTCTATTTTAATTTGTTTATGTTTCTATCCCCCAAGGGTTAGGTATTCAAGGGTTCTACAAACAAGGGATTTCCCTGTGCTATATCTCTTTGATATACGTGCGGGGTCCAACAATAGTACTCGGCCCAATATCTCATGGCACTAACTAAGGAGGATAGACCATACCCTTATCCGTACTACTTGACTACCAAGGTACTAGAGAGTATCTTCCAGAGTGTTTTTTTCGGTGACACTATAATAGTCTGACAGCCGATAGGTTTATCTAAAGAGGGCTTTAGGAAATCTAGGCCGATCCGTACAAAGGTGTTGTCTGATGCGCCACCACTCGAAGGGCTACCAACAGGGGTTACAAGGGTGGCCAACAAATGTGTGCTTAAGAACCACTTGTATTTCCTGCGTGTATGAATCCCTCAACCGTTGGTTTATGCGCATAATGACAGATCTCTGTGGATTAAAGACGCTGAAATACGTCTCTACCCTAGAAAAAAAAATTCCCACAATTTCTGCCAAGGAAAGTGCTCTGATACCACTTGCAAGATACCAGATATAATAAATATGCAGAACATAAATAAAATGCTACAAATGGCAGAATAACAGTAATATATCCAGCATAATATCCACAATAACACAGAAATGATATAAGAACAACAATAGAAATAACACTTTGATTCAGAAAGCAATGTTCACAGGCCTCTTCGAGGGGACAACCTCTAATCGAGCAGCGCTCTATTACAATAATCTCCAAGCTAGGGTTTTCATACCCTCGACCCTTATTTATACTAAATATGTCTATCAAGAGAAGCATCTAAAGGAAGATCCTTCTAGAAGCGGAAGCTTCTATTAGGTCTTCTTACATCCGCCTTATTCTATTTTGTTGAAAGGCCTTATTAATATTGACCTTTATTACATTCAAATATATTGATCTACCTATGTGTGGGTTAGGACCCTAACAGATTTACAACCTGATCCTAACTGATGGTTTATCCAGGAGGATCCAAAGTGCTTACAGAGGTCCAGAAGGATCCAAAAAACTCACAGAGGTTCAGAAGGATCCAAAAAAATCACAGAGGTCCAGAAGGATTCAAAAATGATAAAAGAATTTAGCATCTCAAATGTTCTCCAAAATGACTTCATTGAGTGGAGATCGGTGATTTCTTTCCCATGGCGCAAAATTCAAACAGAGGAAAATGTCAAAGTCAAGGTGACACATGTCACCACTAAAAGGGTGACACATGACACAATTGTACAGTTTTTATGGTGCTAACATGGAAATCTCACAATATTACATGTGTCATAACCATATGTATGACTAAGAAGGTCACATGGAGATCGTACAATTTGAGTGGTCCAATTGGAATTTGACACATGGAAAGGCTGGTATAGGTGGACCAATGAGAGAATGAAACATGGAAATCTCCCATTGATGCTTTATGACTAAGGTTTATGAAAATTCTTATGGGGTCGACCGAATTCAAACCCATGAACTCATCCACACAATATAAAGTCTTTACCATCGCGTCATTGGATTGTCACTTGAATCTATATGGAGTTGTATTTATTTAAAATTGTGATATAGCAGGTTGATGGAAAAAGGATCATGGGCTAGCCCCTGATCCCATGGTATCCAATGTAAACAATGCATATATTCTTGTGGCGTTGTTAAATTTCAATTCCATACACTATATTTAATATATATAGTTCTAACCAAACTGACAAAGTGGGAGAGGTCCACAGGATTAACCCATGACCTCCTCCCACCTATATTAATGGCTCCATCTTCACACCAAAAGTGCCTCTTGTTACAACATCTAAAAAATATTATAATTGAGTCGATTCCATGGGTTAGCATGAAGTTCAGGAGGGTAGTTAAGCCCACACCCTATTTAACTAATCCGTGGACCGAGGCACATCACATGATATCATTGCATAGTATGGGATTTCTATTGAATTTCATGTTGAAGGGTATCAATACTTGGGTATTACATCGTAATGCATTCCAAAAGGTTCCTTAATAGAATTATATGGATTTTATACTCTTTTTTCTCGAAAATTCACAAGGAATTCGATGACATACTATATTTATAAGTTTGAGCAACGTGTAAAAAGATCATTGTAAAAACACAATCATTTGAGTATTAATAAAGAGGTCTCCATTGGAAGAGGACCTTGAGACATAGCCCAAATTGGGTGAACACCATTAACAAACTTGTGCATGTTATTTTGGTATTTTTTTTCTATTTTCACTCAATTATATTGCAAGTTCTTAATCATTAAATTGTATTTGTATAGATAAGTAACTTCACATGTGTTATGCAATCAGTGAAACGATCATTTTTATTCTTAAATCAAGTTAGATGATTATTTGTATTAAATAATAATAAGCATCTAAGTATTTTTCGGATCAAGTTGGTATCAGAGCATGTTTTGAAAACTGGTTGCAAGTGAAGCTTACAAGATCCAGGTTCAAGCTTGGTAAAGGAAAGCTTGCAAGTTACAAGTCAAATATTTAAAGGAGATTTCAAAAGAAAAATATGGCTTCTGAAGGAAAGGAAGTAGAATATACTCCCATGAAACCTAAGGAATTTATGTCTACACTTCTCTCAATGAGGGAAATAATAGATGATTTATATCAAAGAATTCACAAGACCGGTGACAGAGAATCTTCAGTAAAAGTTGAAGGAGGAGGTGAAGTTGGTGGACCTGTAGAACCACCTTAACCATCATCCTCATAATCATCTAACATTGGAGAAAGTGAAAATTGTTCACATAAGAATAAATCCACTAAGAAGTATTCTCATTCTCATAATTTTCCTCCATCGAAACTAGATGTCAAGTTTGAATTGTTGATTTATTATGGACAATTGAATGCATAAAAGTTGGACAATTGGATCAAAAATATAGAAGTATATTGCAGGGTACAAAATATCTTGTATGACACTACAAAGATATAATGGGCTACTCTTTGTCTGGGAGACACAACCTTGATATGGTGGGAGAGTAAGACACAAGTTGATTTCATTCAACAAGGTAAAGTAGTTTCTTCTTGAGATGAGTTTACTACTGTAATTAGAAAACAATTTTATCCATTGGATTATGTGAAAACTTCAATTATGGAATGGAAACATCTAAGGCAATGAAAAGGGGAAAATTCCCAAGTATATACACATGCATTTAAGAATAAATCATTATCTTGGGGAATTCCATTATATACTCGTGAAACTCTTCTAAAGTATATTGGTGGCATGCACTCATATATTTGACACATTATTTTAATGTTTAACCATACTAACATTGATGAAGTATCAGTACAAGATACTCATCTTGAATATAGAAAGGGAAAGCATGTGATTGAATATATAAATTCACACAAGTTCGAGAAGAAATAGAAAGGAAAATGGAAAAGTAAGAAGTTAGATACAGTAAAGAAAGTTGAAGAAAGACCTACATGTTCTCATTGTAAGAGAAGAGGGCATGAGGAAGCCCAGTGTTGGAAGATGCATCCAGAATTACAACCAAAGAAGTTCCAAGATAAGGGAAACAAAATATTGTTGCATCTTCTCGACAGGATCTGGGATCATATTCAGGAGATGAATCTAATATCATGGCAATGGGAAGAAAAGGTATATCTACTAATAAATATAATTCAATATTCAATATTCAATATTTTAAATTGGAAAGTGTTATTGATCAAAAGAAAAGAAGCGGGCTTTTTCATGTCAAGGTTGTACTCAAGCATACAAATATAGATACTTTGTTCGAAAGTGGATCTTAAGTTAACTTAATATCTCAATAATTTGTTAAGAATCTTGGTTTAAAGACAACACCTCATAAAAAAACCACATCCAATAGGTTGGGTGTGTGATGATGCTAAGTTGCAAGTGACGAAGCAGTGTAAGATTAGATTTGCAATTACGGCTAAGTTCTTTGATGAGGTTGAGTTAGATGTTGTACCTCTTGACATCTGTGGCATTGTCTTGGGTAGTCCATATCTATTTGACAGAAAAGATATATTTTATTGTGAAGAGAATAAATATCACCTTTTTAAAGATGCGATTGAATTTATTTTCAAATCTCATCGTATTAAAAATAGTTTTTATTTAGTGAGAACGGGACAAATGTGGAGACTTGTGAATGACAATAAAAATGTTGTTCTCATGGTGGTGAAACAGAAATAAGAATATATATCATATGCTTTATCAAGTTGTGATCCAAATCATAAATAAGAGTTGGTAAAATTCATATCTAACTATGATGAGTTATTTTAGGAACCTACAGGGTTTCCTCCTAAGAGTGAGGTTGAACATGAAATCTACTTGCAGTAGGATGCTCCTCTTCCTAACATTGGTATATATAGGTAATCATTGCTAGATAATGCATAGATAAAGAAGCAATTTCAGGAGATGCTCGATAACGGAATCATAAGGCCAAGTTCCTCTCCATGTAGTTCACCTATTTTATTAGTTTTGAAGAAAGATGATACGTGGAGAAGGTGTATTTACTTTTGAGAACTGAACAATATTACAGTAAAGAAAATATATCCTCTTCCTAGAATTGATGATTTATTGGATCAGCTAAATAATGTTGTTTATTTCACGAAGCTAGACTTGAAAGTGATTACCATCATATCAAAATTGTAGAAAGCAATATATGGAAAATTGTTTTCAAGACAAAGCAAGGATTGTTTGAATGGTTGTTTATGCCATTTGGTTTATGCAATGCACTTGTGACATTTATGAGGATAATGAATGATGTGTCCATGCCTTACATAGATGACTTTGTCATTGTGATCCGTATTTATGAGTGAAATGAAATGAAACCATATATTTATAATATTAACATAGAAACACGGTGAACAATAATAGAGATACAATGAAAATTGACTTCTATTACATAAGAAATATGATGAAAACTATAAAATGCAGACTGAAACAAGCTTGCTAGAATGGTGGCATCTTATCTCTGAGAAGATATGTGATGGCTATGCTCATTCGCAAGAATATGAGTACAATGAGGATCTGAAGGCCTTTTTACAATAAAAATGAATTCCAAAACCCTATACATCCAAAAACCTAATCCTGGGAGATGAAGCGCCAAAAGTCATGTGGGCCCCATTGGGGTAAGTTAGTACATCAAATTATTGGGGTCATAAGTTTTGGATACGATCTTCATTTAGGGTGCATGATAGATGGTTGAAAAAATATAAACAAGGCTATTTATTTTGGGGGCTCAATCAAAGCCTTCAATTGCCATTGAGGTGCATTGATCCAAAAAGGATACAGAGAAGGCTAAGAACAAATCAGAACTCGCAGAGGCAAATCAAGTTGCTCATAATGGATTCAGCAGATAAAGAAAGGGAAAACATTCAAATTTTCCAAAAATCATTTAAAATGGCATGGTCACAAAGAGTGTGTCACATATTTTTAACGGTGCAAACGGCTAGTTAAACGGAGCTCATATGAAAAAAATATAAGTGGTCAAAGTTTAGGTCAAACTTGGTCAAAACATCAAAGGTCAAGGTGACACATGTCACCACTGCAAGGGTGACTCATGACACATCTATACAACTAACATGGTAGAGTTTTGAGTTGGCATGGGATGACGTGTCAAGGTTTTACAGGTTTGATGGTAGACACATGGGTGAATTAGGTTGTGACAAGTGTCATTTTCATGGGAAAATGTTATGGTGCCACATGGCCTAGTCATGGGATTTTACATGGAACCCCTATAGTCTAGTTGGCATGTGACAAAAATTATACGACTCCCCAAGAGTCGAACTCCTAACCTCCTAGCCTAAAGGCCTTCCAACTTTGTGCTAGCCAACCTTCCACTACATAGACCTTTTTTATAGCATGGCGTGAATTTTATTTAAGTTAATAATGTTTCTTATTGGGGGGAGAAAAGGGGTATGCCATTAGCCCATCCCTTGGTTATATGCCAAACCATGTGACCATAGCATATCTACCATTTTAGGGGCATATTCCACTAGTTTGGTATATATGTTATATATATCCACTGCCAAATCATCCACCATATTTAGCAGAGCGTGCCAATAATAAGTTGCAACCATATTTTAAAAAGGGGAGGCTCATGGGATTCGACCTTGGGACCTCCACCTACAACTCAGCCAACAAACGCCTTAAGATAGAATATTCTAACCAATGCACCAAGCACCCTCTTTATTGCATAACCACCAACTTTTTATATAAAAAGGGATATTCTCCAATGTATGGGAAGACAAAGGAGAACCAAGAGCATGCACGTACAGATTTTGGCATGGATTTTGAGACAGGGCACACATTTCAAGATTTTTTGAGTCATTTATTGTAGAGGAAAGGCATGAAAACTGAGGCAAGGGTGTCTCTTGGGCCTGAAAGTGTTAGACTCAGATCAAGGCATGGCAACAATCATTTTTAGGTAATTCGACACCACGAACTCAGTGGTGATGTTAGTTTTCTGATCTAAGCAAATATTTTGTAGATTAACTCCAGAATGAGGTATACTTATGTATTTTTCCCAATTCTTTTGTGGAGTTAATAAAAAGACCTACCCATTTGAGATCAGGACCCAGAGACGTAGTCCACTAGGGACGAACTCTGTTACCAAGTTTTGTGTTCATATTGCATGCTTATGTCTCTTTCCTTTTGAGCTTTTCCTTCTTTATGGTGTACTTTAGTTTATGCTCATTTAATACAATTCTTTAATAAGTCACCTAATGAAAATATCCTGGATCATGAATGATTGTGAAAAAATGATGTTTAGGCCCTCAAAATGGCCTCGAAATTTCTCAACCCAAAAAAATGCTAAAAATAGTAAATTTCCAAAAGACTGTTTTGAGCCCGTTGGACTAGGTGGGTGGCCATTGATATCCTCCTCGATCACATTGTCTACTTAGATGATCTTTTGATATTTAGTTTAACATGGGAAGATCATATAATGCATGTCAAAATAGTCTTTGAACTATTGAAGATGGAGAAGTTGTATATCAAGATGTGTAAATGCGAGTTTGAAAAATCTATTCTGCTATATTTGGGTTACATTTTAGGGAATGGTCAACTAAATATATATCCTCCAAAATCAGAATTTATTGTGAAATGTCCCAAGACAACCATTGCCATAGAAGTTAGGAGCTTCTTAGGATCAATACAATACTGGAGGAAATTCATTGTTGATTTCTCTTTTATAGTATCTCCTATGCATGCATTATCAAGTGTGAAGTCAATATTTCAATGGGGAGGCAAGCAACAAAAAGCCTTGGAAACATTGAAGGAAAAGATAAGAACCGCACTAGTTTTGGCTCTGCCATATCTACAACATCCATCTCAGATTCAAATCGATGCAAGAAGATATGTCGTGGAAGTAGTCTTGATGCAATGAGGTAAACTTATATGTTATCATTTTGATAATTTTACTCAAGCAGTAATTAACTATCAAACATATGCTAAGGAATTGTATGTGTTGGTACAAAGTGTGAAGAAATGGAAGAATTACTTAATGGGAAAGGAGACAATAATTCATACGGACCAAGCTAGAACAATCACAACATTTCATGTGGATGGGTTTCTCACAACAATTTCATTTGTAATTAAGTATAATAAAGGTATCCATAACAAGGTTGCAAACATTTTATCAAGACTGGTGATTAATTCATCTACAATACTAAGGTATAATCCCTTAGCTCATAAAATTTGTGTTGAACAATATACAAGGGATGATGATTTTAAATATGTGTATGAAGAACTAACTCATGGAAATCAACAACTAGATTATAATATACATGAAAATTTATTATATCATCTTGGAAGGATTTCTATACCCAGGGATGAAAGAGAAAATGTAATTAGAGATTCTTGTACATATCTCATTTCTAGTCATTTTTGGGTTGGTAAGGCAACAACATTGTTACAGAGACATTTTTATTGGCCTTGAATGAATGAGATATTCTCCAAGTACGTAAAAGGGTGTGTTATGTGTTCCACAAGAAAACCTAGCAACATAAAGTTGGGATTATATACGCCAATTCACTACCTTATCGGCCATGGGAAAGTATCTCCATGGATTTTTTAAGGGGGTTGTCGATGTCTATAATAGGTCATGATTAGTTATATGTTGTCATGGATAGATTTAGTAAGATGTGTATTTTAATGTCATGCAAGAAACCCGTCACAACTTGAAAAACAACACAGATGTTCTTTGCTAATGTATAGGTTCATTTTGGGCTACCAGCATTTACTATATCAAAGACTTCTGATTTTTGGGAAATTTTTGGTCTCATTTATGGGAGTTGATGGACACTAAGTTAAAGAAGAGAACAAATTTTCATTCATGGACATGTGGAAATATAGAGGTGGTATACATAACAGTGGTACATTTACTTCGAGGATACTTTAGAAAGCATCCTAAGTCATGGGATGAACAATTGCCTTATGTAAAACATGATTATAACCATGCCATGCATTCTTCTACTCAAAGGAATCCTTTTGAATTGTGTTTGGGGTACTTTCCTAAATAACCTATGGATTTTACTTTTGGAGAAGCAAGTAAATAAGATGGATAGGATGATACATAAAAAGCTAAGTGGTTCATTCAAAGGATCCAATAGGTACATCAAGAAGTACAGGAACAATTAGAGAAGATTAAAGCCAAATATAAGGCTAGGAGTGGCAAACACTAGGTTGATCATCAGTTTCAAGTTGGTAATCAAGTTTGTGTACATATCAACAAGGAAAGAATGAAGGATGAAGGTAAAAAGCTCAAGCCAATCCAATATGGTCCATTCAAAATATTGGAAAATATTGGTACTAATTCCTTTCGTTTAGATCTACCATCCTATATGAAAATGTATTCAATAGTAAATGTTGATAATTTGAAACTTTGTGAACCTCCTATGATTATGGATGAAGATTCAAGTATTCAGGATACAAAATTTGATTATTTTTCTTCAGAATACTTAGAAGAGCTATGGGAATATGTTATTCTTGACAAAAGAATCAAAACTTCACAGTGAGGTGATGTGAAGTACATTTGAGTTCGTCTTAAAGGGATAAAACCAAGAAAAGAAAAGTGGATCAAGGTTGGAAAGGTGATGGAGCTTTACCCTCACTTAATTTTTGAGTAATTAAGACTTTTGGTGGTCCAAAAGGATTCCAATGGAGAGGAATGATCCATAATGACCTAGAATTCTCAAATAGGTCCAACAGGATCCAAAACACTCATAAAGGTCCAGAAGGATTAAAAAATGCTCAAAATTTATCATCTCAAAAAAAATCATTGTGTATAACTCGACAATATCTTTCCAACAATGTAAAAGTCTCCTCAAACAAAGCTCGTAAGTAAAAGTTATGGCCGGTCAAAGTTAATGTCAAACATGGAAAAAAGTTAAAGTCAAGGTGACACATGTCACCACTGAAATAGTGACATGTGGCACGACTGTAAAATATGTACGATGATGATCTGGAAACCTTAAAATATGGCATGCATGGCACAACCATACGTCTGACTAAGAAAGTGACATGGAGATCGTACAATTTGAGGAGTCCAATTGGAATTTGACAAGTGGAAAGGTTGGTAAAGGTGGACCAATGAGAAAATTCCATGTGGAAGCCTCCCATTGGAACTTTATGACTAAGGTTTATCAAAATTCTTATGGGGTCGATTGGATTAGAACTCCCGACCTCATCCACACAATACAAATTCTTTACCTTCGTGCCATCGAATTGACACTTGACTATATATGGAGTTGTATTTATTTAAAATTGTAATATTGTATGTTGAAAGAAAAAGGATCAAGGGATAGCCCTCGATCCCATGGTATCCAATGTAACCAATGCATATATTCCTTTGGGTTTGTTAAATTTTAATTCCATACAATATATTTAATATATATAGTTCTAACCCAAACGACAAAGGGGGAGAGGTCCACAGGATTGAACCCATGACATCCTCCCACCTATATTAATGTCTTCACTATTACACCAAAGGTGTTGCTTATTACTTCATGTGAACAATATTATAATTAATTCGGTGTCATAGGTTATCGTGAAGTTCAGGCAGGTATTTAATCCCACACCTTATTTAACTAGCATGTAGAATGAGGCACATCACATGATATCATTGTAGTGTACAGGATTGGTCTCTAAGTTCATGTCGAAGGATATCAATAAATGGATATTTCACCATAATGCATGCCAAAAGGTTCCTTGACGGAATTAAATGAATTTTATACTCATTTTCTCAAAATTTCACAAGGAATTTGATGACATACTTTGTTTCTGAGTTTGAGTAACATGTAAAAATATCATTGTAAAAACACAAGCATTTGATAATTATTAAATATGTATCAATTGGAGGTGAACTCAAAGACGTATCCGAAATTGGGTGAACTCCGTTAACAAACTTGTGTATGTGATTTTGGTACTTTTGTTCTATTTTCGATCAGTTATATTGCAAGTAATTTATCATTAAAGTGGATTTGGATAGATAAGTAACTTCATGTGTTATGAATTCAGTCAAACGATCATTATTATTTCAAAATAAAGTTATATTCTTATGTGTATTAAATAATAATTAATATCTAAGGATTTTTTGGATCAATGGCACTACCTTGAAATCAACTACCTGAGCTCTTGTACCAAACCCATTCAATCATCAACTTAGCAAAGGATGAATTCCTCACATGACCTAGAAGGGATAAGACCACACCCGACAATCATATAGGAGAGAGGAAGGGATGTTGGAAAGTAAATTTCTAGATCAAGGGATACTACTAAGAGATTCAAGGAATAGGGAAGCTTGCAATCTAGCAACATATTCTTTCACAAAGGTCATCTCTCCCATATACACCCTCGTAGGTGTTTATATACCATCATAAAGAGATTGAGATGGTCGAATTTCATTGTGTACTGGAAATTGGAGGTTTAGGAATGGAAAAAAACGTAAAACCCGCCCAAAACTACAAAATATTTTTATTTTTTTACAAAATTGGGGATGTACGCAATTTGCACACTAGGAAATAACATATGTACATGATTTTCACATGGATGAATAACATATTTACATGAGTTTCACATGGATGAATAGCATACATCAACAAAAGTAGAGTTTTTTTATATACTTTTGATGAAGGAGACTAGGATTTATGTTTGCAAGTTGGTGAATGGACTAGGCCATCTCACAAATGAAATATGGAGTGATAATTTGTGCTATAAAACATATTATCCACAACTTATAAGAGTGTTTTTTTTTAGGATTTAATTAAATTTTGCAAGGGGATGATATTGGAACCATGGAGAATTAATTTGGGAACTAATATTCTTCTAATTTTTGTTAGGATATTTAGACACTTAGGATTTAGTTAAGATATACTCGGTCTAATGTGTCATTAGGTAAAAGTGTGTTTCTTTATTATGCATTTGTATGCATTTGTATTTAGGAAATCTTACGGTCACGATATGTTCCCAACATAGAGTGATCTAATGGTTCATCCTCTCCTCGATGTTAATGGCCATTGATCCATGGCTTAACAGATGATTGGTCCATGATATCTATTTAAAGAACATGGAGGGTAATTTTTCGATGATAAATTGTGAGAAACTCTATTGTAAAATCTCTATGTAATATTTTTCTTTTGCATTAATAAACTACTCCAAGTGGTCGCGTTGGCTAGGGACCTGGATGTTTCCCCGTAGGGGTTTTACCATGTGAAAACATCGGTGTGTTGATATTTGATCTAGTTATGTGAGTGGTTATTGAAGGTGTTCATCCTCTGTTGGAATACCTATGTTTTCAAACATGGAATCAAAGCCTGTTTGAAGACCCGCTTATGTTGTAGATCGAGATCATGAAGTCAAGTTGCCTCATATATATTTTTTGTCATTTTGGTACATTTATGGGCTAAGAGGATTGTTCCATTGCGTCCAGAGAACTCATTTCATTCAAGAACACTTTTTTTTTTTCACTTGAAAAGGTTTATGTTTGCCCAAGATACGGCCATTACAGTCAGATCTAGAGGTATAAAGCTTGAATATGCATTTTTTAAATTTTTGCAGAGTAGTATTTTGGTTTTATTTCAGTTTTGTATTATTTATTTCCGGGTTTCTACTCTTTTAGATTTTCATATGCTCTTGTCCCCGTGCCCTGTGCGATCTCAAAAAATCAGAAACAGATAGGAAAAGGTGCATCTTTTGGGTAAGATAACCGAGATCTAACCCTTGTTGTCATCGAGAAGCGAAAAAAAATTCTTTTGTGAAAAGAAATTGTTTTTAGCACGCTCTCCAAGGTCGTCTTCAACAACAACAACAATCCTCCTTCTGAAAATTACAATATGTTTTGCTAGACCATTTGGTTAAAAGTTTCCTTATTAAGTAAGAGATCTTAAGTTCAAGTCTCTCTTTTGTTACCTTTTTTGAAAAAGTTCATGCTAAAATTGTAAAGTGTATTTCACTTCAAGTATAAAAGTGAATCACTATAAGTAGCTTTAATATTTTATTTTAGAGTTATTTATTTTGCATGGAGATTTTCTGTTATAAAGTAACTTCATTGTAAAAGTGATTCCCACTTCTCTTTATAAAAGTGGGTCACTTCATAAAGCAACTTACACTATCACGTGGTCATTTGGTTACCATTTATGTCGTTTTTTAAAAGGGCATAACGCTCACATATGAAGTCTATTTTCAGTGTCGTTTTTTTTAAAACCACATAATTTTTTAGCTCCTTCCATCCAAATCATCAGTTTCAGTTTTTAAATCCATATTATTTTCATATTTAATATGGATTTGGTAAGCAATGTTTTGTTTACCAGTGCCAACTAATTCCAATGGAAATCTCATATGGAAGATTTATTAAGAAGTAAAGGCTTGTACCAGATTACCTTGGGAAAGGAAAAAAAACCCACTGGTGATGATAAGAAAGCCAAATGGGATAATAGGAGTGACAAAGAACGTGGACTAATCGAAATGTCCATCTCCCCTGATTTAAGGTTCCACCTTAAAGAAATTGATGACCCCGAAGAAGCTTGGGAAAAGATTGAATCTTTGTTTGGTAAACTCAATATTATTCGAGAAAAACATTTAGAAAATCAAGTATTGACCTTGAGTCCAAGTGATTTTTATTTCCTCGGAGACTATCTATCTAAGTTTAAAACACTCATAACTTTATGTGAATAATGTAAGATAACAATGGAGGAAGAGCGTTGCATCTATCTTATTATTTCTAATCTAGGTAGTGCATATTATGTGTTTGTATCTACCTTTTAAGCCATGAGAGAGGATCTAGGGAAAGCTTATCAAAAACCCACTCTTGAGTCCTTTTGTGTTTCTTTGATTAGAGAGAAATATAAGCTTGTACAACTTGGAGTGATCAACATTGCAGGTACCTCCAACAAAGCCTTAGTTGCCTAGCAGAAAGATAAACCCAAGTATCCCAAGAAGCAACATCCTTACTACAACAACAAGAAACATAAGGGTCTCAAACCCACTCAGACAGCTTCAGCTCCTAATGGTGACAAAGGATCAAAATATAAAAATAAGAAGACTAACAGACATTGCAACTTATGTGATAAAGATGGTCATGATGAGTCTAAATGTTTTAAGAAGATGGAAGCTTTAGAAGAAGCGATGAAGAAGCACAACATCAGTATTGATTCTACTTCTTATTCTTCTTCTCATGGACATGCACTTTCCGCTTTTGGTTTCTCCTTCAACACAACTTCTACTTCTTCTTCTGATGAGTGGCTTATTGATTCAAGAGCATCTTATCATATGGCTAAGGATAAAGCCATATTTTTTGCTCTAAATGAATGTAACACCAAGAAAATATTTGTTGGTGATGATAGATCTCTTAGTGTTGTAGGATATGGAACAGTTCAAGTAGATAATGGTCATTTCAATGATGTATTATGTGTTATAAGTCTTTCTTGTAACCTTCTATTAGTATATCAAATCACTTATTCAAGTGAAGGTAAAACCGTAGAGTTTTCACCTCACCAAGTTGTAATCAAGCATCTAAAATATCCTAAGCATGTTATTACAACTTGAATTGTTGATGATATTACCAGTTTGTACAAGTTTGACAACTTTGGGTCATCATCTTTTTCATCAGTTTTTTTTGCTCATAGCAATGACTTGAGAAAACTTTGGCATGAGTAGTTTGGTCATCTAAACTATCACTCATTACAGCAACTATGTAATCAAAAGATGGTGACTAGTCTTCCTCTTGTTTCATGCAAAAATGGTGTTTGTGTTGGTTGTGTTCTTGGAAAACATCATCGGGATAGTTTTGATAAATGTGCCTCTTGGCACACTTCGGGCCCTTTCCATCTTGTTCACAGTGATTTGTGTGGTCCATTTCCTTTTCCTTTTTTTTCTGGCTGCAAGTATTTCTTAACTTTCATTGATGATTTTTCCAAACGTACTTGGGTTTACTTCTTAAAAATTAAGAGCGAATTTGTTGACAAGTTTTTGGCCTACAAGGCCCTTGTAGAAAAGCAATATGGACATCAAATTCAAAATTTAAAAACATATAATGGAGGTGAATATGTGAACAATAATTTTACAAGTTACTGCACTACACAGGGCATCCAAATGCAACACATTGTTCCATATACACCACAACAAAATGGTGTTGTTGAGAGAAAGAACCTCACATTAAAAGAAATGGATAATTGTATGATACAATCTAAGGGATTAAGTCTAAAGCATTGGGCGGAAGAAATCAATTGTGAAAATTACATAGTCAATTGCACTCCCACAAAGGATCTTAAAAATATAACATCGAAAGAAGCTTGGAATAAAATTAAACCATATGTAAGTCACTTCCATGTATTTGGAAGTATAGCATGGGCTCACATTCCTAATGAGAAAAGGAAAGCATTGCAGCCTAAAAGTGAGAAGTGTATATTTGTTGGTTATTATGAATATGCCAAAGGTTATAGACTTATTCAACCACATTGTAATGAAATTATTCTTAGAAGAGATGTTAAATTTGATGAAAATCTCTCGGCCTGCGAGCCTAATTCAGTGGTTGTGCCTTCTTTGGCCTGCAAGCCATCTTCGTCGTTTGTTCCTTATTCAGTTTATATTCTGGCTTGTTCTTCATATGATGACAGTGAGGATGAAAATCACCTCTGCCTGCTCACATTCCTCCAGCTGAGTCCTTTGAATCTGAACCAACACCAGTTCCATCGTTTCCTAGATGGGTCTGTTCAACACGAGAAGCAGCTAGTGGTATTGTTGGCGATCCTTCAGATCATCTTTGAACACATTCATAGTTCCAGTGATCCTCTTCTCTTTTGGCTCAAGTTTCAGAGACTCATGATCTAGAGACATTTATAGAAGCTTCAGGTCATCCAGATTGGGATACAACAATGAATGAAGAGTATCATTCTTTAATGGAAAACGACACTTGGGATCTTGTACATCTTCCAAAAGGAAGAAAACTTGTCAGATGTAAATGGGTCTATAGAACTAAGTATGCATCAGATGGAAGTGTTGAAAGACACAAGGCTTGGTTAGTTGACAAAGGATTTTCCCAAGTTGAAGGAATTGACTATAATGAAACCTTTTCCCCTATAGACAAAATGAATTCCATCCACCTTTTTCTTTCCCTTGTTGCCTCACATAAATGGGAGGTCCATCAGATGGATGTTAAATCTTCCTCTTTGCATGGTGATTTGAAATAATAAATCTACATGGAAAAACCTCCTAGATATGTCCAGAATGACTCTAGCCTTGTTTTTCACCTTAAGAAATCTCTTTATGGTCTTAAGAAAGCTCCTCGAGCTTGGTATGCTAAAATGGACAGCTTTCTTATTGACACCAGATTCTCTAGATGCCATTCTGATCCTAATTTCTATACCAAGAAATTAGGAAGCCATCTCACAATCCTTGTCCTTTATGTTGATGACCTTATCCTTACTGGTAGTGACTCAAAACTTTTAAACCATGTGAAAACCAGCCTTAAGAAGAAATTTGAAATGACAGACTTAGGTTTTTTTCACTATTTCCATGGCCTCCAAGTTTTGCAAACCAATGAAGGAATTTTTCTTTTCTGGTCTAAGTATGCTTGTGACCTTCTTTGTCGCTTTCACATGGATGATTGTAAACCATCCCCTTCTCCCTTCCAGTCTGGAGTCAATATTATTTTCATTTGTACTTCTCCTGAAGTTGATGCCACCCTGTACCGTTAGTTAGTTGGTATTCTCTTATACTTGGCTCATACCCATCCTAATATTTCCTTTTTTGTTGGTCTTGTTGCCCAGTATATGCAAACACCCCATGAAAGCCATTGTAAAGTAGCTAAAAGGATACTTCGCTATGTTCGTGGTATAATTCAGTTCATGATACATTACAATTCAGGGGGGAATCCTTTATTGGTTGGTTTCACTTATTTACATTAGGTTGACGACCTTGATGATTGGAAGTCTACTGTAGGTTATGTTTTTAGCCTTGGTTTAGGGCCTGTCACTTCATCCTATAAGAAAAAACATGCTATTGAACTTTCTTCAGCAGAAGCAGAGTACCGAGCAACGGTAAATGCAAGTCAAGAAGCCTTGTGGCTTCGACAGATCCTTTCATAGTTTCGATTCGAGAAGCAGCATCCGACCAACCTTTGGTGCGACAATCAGAGTACCATCAAGATCACCAAAGACCCAGTTCAACATCATCACAAAAAGCACATCAAGCTACATGTGTGCTTCATCAGAAAACTCATTCTTGATCAAGTTATTGAAGTGATATTTTTCCCTACAGAAGATCAAGTTGCAGACATTTTCACAAAGTCTCTTATAGAAGCGAAGTTTTCCAAAATTTGATCTATGCTAAAAGTTCATGAAGTTGTCATTAAGGGGGGGGTAGGCTCTAATGCCTCCTTCCTTCTTCTATTGTGTCAACATTGTAAATCCTTCAATCCTATCCCAAGTTGTTCTTAAGGGGGGATGTTAGGATATTTAGACACTTAGGAGTTAGTTAAGATCTACTTGGTCTAATGTGTCATTAGGTAAAAGTGTGTTTCTTAGTGTGTTTCTTTAGTATGCATTAGTATTCATTTGTAGTTAGGAAATCTGAAAGTCATGATATGTTCCCGACATAGAGTAATCTAACGGTTCATACTCTCCTTGATCTTAATGGCCATTGATCTATGTTTTAACACCCGATTCGTCCATGATCTCTATTTAAAGAGCATGGAGGGTCATTTGTCGATGATCGATTGTGAGAAACTCTATTGTAAAATCTTTTTGTAATATTTTTCTTTTTCATTAATAAACTGCTCCAAGTGGCTGTGTTGGTTGGGGTTGTGGATGTTTCCCCGTAGGGGTTTTACTACGTGAAAACATCAGTGTGTTGATATTTGATCTAGTTATGTGAGTGGTTACTGAAGGTGTTCGTCCTCTGTTGGAATACCTGTGTTGTTGAACAATTTTGACCTCTTATTTATTCTTGTTTTGGGCAGCTGGAGGGTGCTCCCTTGTCTTTGATTTTGGATTGTTTATGTATTCTATACTCAACATAAGGAAGGAAAAACCTTTGGGATATCTCAGAATGAATATGAAAGAATTTATTTTGTGAACATATTATCGTTATATGGAGTGCCACCATTGAGGTAGACTTCCATGGGAAAAGTGCTAATCCTAAAGAACCCTTGTTACTTTTTCAGGTATTCTGCATACGGTCTATTCTCAGCAAGATTGTACTCTTTCTAGGGAGATATGATCAACATATGATAGAGCTAATTTTGTAGACGATTGAGATGATTTTGTTATTATTTATCATTTGGTCCATTCTCAACATGTAGTAATCAGACTTGGGTGTTGATCATGTCTCCTATTTAGGTTTGTTTTGTGTTGTTTTGATTGGTGGAAATGCGTTTTCATGTAACAACCCTATTTAAATAGTTGCTTAAGGTTTGTCAAGTATAGTTAATTAAATAATTAACTTTCCTAATGTGTATTAGTTAAGTAATGATTAATTATTAATAATACTAATTAATTATTTATTTAATTATTTATTGTTTAATATATGTTGATTCATTAATTAATTGATTATTTAACAGATTTAATGTTTTGGGTAACAAATTAAAAGCTTAATAATTTTTGTTTATTTATTAGAAAACTTAACGTATGAAGGATAAGGCATTGAATGGATGGATAGGATATTGAATGGAGGGATAAGGTATTGAATTGAGGGATAAGGTATTAAATGGATGGATAAGGTGGGTGGCATTAAATGAAGGGAGGAGGCAGTGAATGGAAGGAGGATATGAGGGGGCAGAGGCAGTCGGGAGAGGGACCTTTTGAATTTTGGGGAAAGGGAGCATTTTGATAGTAGGGACTGTATTTTTCTGTTGGGGATATTTTTATGGTATGGAGTTTGGGTGGACTGTTGCAGGGGTGCATCAGTTGCTGGAAGTTTTGGTCTCAGGGGCTAGGAATCCTCACGGAATCCTGGAGATAGGGAGTCGTATAGGCTCTGTTCCTAGCTGGTAGAGAGGAAAGATTCAGTTTTGGGCAGAGTTTGGGAAGAGCAGTATCAAGGAAAGAAAAATATTGGGGAAATAGCATCAGACAGAGGCATGTATTTTCATGAATTTGTTGTGTTATGTGGTTGTTATTAAATTTATTTTCATGTTGTTAATAAATTTAATTTATGTTGAATAATAAATGATTATAAGTTGATGATTAAATTGTACTGGATATAAATTCTTTATTCTTTATTTTAGCTTGTGTTTTAAAAGGCTCTGCGGGGACAGAGACCTTACACATGGTATCAAAGACTTGGTTTAAAAACTTGGACCAGGGCCTACCCACCTACCCACTTGTAGGAAGGAAAGTTTAGAATTAGAACTGTTCAACACTAACCCAGAAATTTAAACAACCCCTAATTGGTTATATTGAAACCCTTTACCCTGAAATCCTAAACAAACCCTAAATAATTTGTATATGAATATATATATATATATATATATATAAGTGTAAATATAAATTTTGGCCCAAGGGCCAAGCTCCAACTCCACCTCCACCTAACCTGCAAGTCAAGCACAATTTTTTTTTTTAACACAGATCTATTGCACATTAAAAATGTAAAAGGAATAATAATATACTAATTGAAGTGTTAAATAAATCTTAACACTTGTTTCAAATAAACAAACCTATGTAAAGGATACATATTCTGCCAGGAATTTCTAAACAGATTTATAAATAAACATTTCAAGTAAACATATAAAAATAGATATGTATTTAATATATATAATCATTAACTGGATCAAACCAAAGTTACCTTGAAAGTATTCAAGAGAAGGATTGATCCCCATGATTGCCCTGCCTCTATTACCTCAAGCTTTGCTACACCAAAAACAATTTTTCTAAATGACATAATTAAAAATTATATATATTTAATACCACTCACCCATTAGGCTTTACATTTGGAGTGTTTAATGGAATCTCAACTAAATCATCTCCAACTATTATAGTTTATTTTCTCTTTGTCTGTCATTGGAATCTAAACAGTTTCTGGAAGAACTTCGACAATTCCAGTAACTTGGAAATGAAACAAGTAATAAAGGATGGTCTGAACAAAAATGATGTTTAAATCTTATATAATCAAGAGGTCTATACACATCTAGCACCTTCATTTTATAGTAATTTAATGGTGCAGATTAAAATGGACTGTAATGAGAGCACATTCTTGCCACTAAAATAATTATTGTTGCAATTTTAAGGCATCTTTGAATGACTTACGCTACCCAACATGCATTCTACCGACACCACGAAACGGGATATATTCCAAAAGGAAAATTTCATTGGGCCTAATTTATGAGTACCACAAACAATGATTTTGTAGTTATTCGTCCGTGAGACCAACAAACATTCGATCCATTTCCACCCCTAGATTGTTTTTAGTTGAATACCTAAACCCAGCAAGATATGCATATTATGCATTGCATATTTTAAATCATTTCCATTAATTCCAAAAAAAAATAATAATAAATAAATAAACAGTTACGTATTCACAAGAATAGCACAATATTTATAGCACAGTCAAGATAAAGACAGTGCACAAGTGCCAAATCAAACCCCAAGTCGCAACCAAATCTCAAGCTCGAAGTATCCACCGAAACCAAGTCATATGTGAACCTAAATCCAAGTGTAAAGTACCAAGAATCCTATGGGGCGAGTATAGTGCACCATGAGGAGGGTTGTGAAGGAGTTATGCACAACGTGACCTGCAAAGCCAACACACAACAACAAATCAGTGCTCAAGACCAAGCACCATGGACAAAGGCAGGAACCCCATGCTGTACAGAAAAGAAAAAAAAAATATTGGGCCCGAACCCAATCTCCAAGTCCACAAACCAAGCACATGAAAGCTACACCATAACAAACCCCATCACAGAAGGTAGCGTGCACAAGTGCAACTCACGTGGAGGAGGATCTCATGAGTGGATTTTGTTTTAGCACTATGTGTCAGTGCAAGTCAGTGCTCAAACCACGTGCAAAGCCACACGCAGGAGGATCCCATGGGGGCAATGTGAGGTGCGCTATGCACCAGCACCAAAAAAAAAACCCTAACAACCAAGCGTCGAGCCAAGGAAGGAACCCACAAGGGAAGAAGAGTGCCCTACGCACTAAGCACATATACCAGAGTCCACAAGACATACTCCATTATCCAACTATTCAGTACACAACAAAAAGCCTAGTGCTCAAGTGCCAAACCCAAGAAGCAATTGAGTACATTCTACAGTCTCTGTGGTGGACTCACAAATCTGGAATGGACTCAGTCGAGAAAGCCCACATTCAAGACTAAAACACATGTAGAAACACACAGAAAGCTCAAAACACATAAGGCCCCTCTGAAGGAAAGATCCAGGAGATGACAATGGTGCACTACGCACCAGCATCAAGCACCGATATGAATGGGAAAACCCTTACCAGAGTGCAGAGAAGGGAAGCAGCCGAATGATAGGCGAAGGAAGGTTTGGGCGCGTAGAGTTAGGGTTAAGAAAGAGAGTTGGGAGGTGTGTAGGGTTTTAGGAGGTGAATGAACTAGTGGGGGGGGGAGCACATGGGCCTCATGTGAGGTCCCACGATGCCCAAGGATAATTGATGTTTTTTTTATTTTTTATTTAAATTATTTTTATTTTTATTTTTATTTTATTTTTTATTTACTTACTAGGTTATTAATTACATTTAGTTTAATTTTATATATATTTAGATATATATAAGCATAATATATAATAAA
>ML777090.1:1057521-1072784 GCA_009831015.1 Picea engelmannii
CTTAGAGAGAACAAATTGTATGGGAAGTTGTCGAAGTGTTCCTTCTTCCAGAAAGAGATCCACTATTTAGGTCATATCATTTTCGGTGAAGGAATCTCTATGGACCCAGAAAAGGTAAAGGCCATTATGGAGTGGCCAGTGCCAAAAAATGCCCATGAGATGAGAAGCTTCATGGGGCTAGCAAGTTATTATTGGAGATTTGTGGAAGGATTCTCTAAAATAGAGAAACCTGTCACCACTTTGCAGTGCAAGGGGGTTAGGTATGAATGGACAGAAGAATGTGATAGTGCATTCATTGAGCTTAAGAGGTTACTAACTAGTGCGCCAATTCTATGAGTGCCAGATATGGAAAAGGACTTCATAGTCTGCACGAATGCCTCAAAGCAAGGGTTGGGGGCTATGCTAATGTAGGATGGAGGAGTGATAGCTTATGTTTCAAGGAAGTTTAAGAAACATGAAGAGCTATATGAGAATCATGATTTAGAGTTGGCAGCTATAATGCTAGCTCTAAAACTTTGGAGGCGCTATCTTGTGGGGAAAAAATTTGAGCTCAAAATGGACCATCAAAGTTTAAAAAATCTCTTCACTCAAAGGGATCTGAATGCCAGGCAAAGGTGATGGGGTGATTTTATGAGTGAGTATGATTTTGGTATTTCATACATCAAGGGAAAGGAAAATGTGGTCGCATATGCCTTGAGTAGGAGACCACATGTCTTCTCCCCTGTACCCTTAAAAGTCAATCTGAGGGAACGTGTGTTGGTGCAACTCCAAGGAGACAGTTGGTATTTAGAGGTTACTTCAAACCTCCAGAGTGGGAGGAAATTAGATCCAAAGTATGAAGGATATATTCTGGAAGTAGACGGAGTATTGAGATATAGGGGAAGGATGTACATCCCTGAATATGGGGATATTTGAATCATCATATTGAAGGAAGCCCATAGAGCACTTTATTGTGTGTATCTGGGTGTGAAGAAGATGTACGTAGACATTAGGAAGCTCTTATTTTGGGTAGGCATGAAGCACAATGTGGTCCATTTTTTCGCCAAGTGCTCAGAGTGTCAAGAAGTGAAAGCTGACCACCACCACCACCCGGTAGGCCTCCTACAACCACATGATTTTCCTATGTTCAAGTGGGAAGTCATCTCTATGGATTTTGTTGTAGGGTTGTCTCTCACATCTCATAGACACAATGCAATTCTTGTGATAGTTGATAAGTTAACCAAGAGTGTTCATTTTATTCTGATTAGAGAAACTTATGATGTCAATGATGTGGCACGTGTGTTTTTAAGTGAGGTCATCCATTTGCACGAGATACCTAAGAATATCATTTCAGATAGGGACTCTAAGTTCACTTCTAGGTTTTAGACAAGTTTGCAGTCAGTGTTGGGGACTCAGTTGAACTTAAGCACAACTTATCATCCTGAAATAGATGGGAAAACTGAGAGAGTAAATCAAGTCATGGAAGACATGCTTAGGATGTGTGTCATGGATAATCAAACCCATTGGGAGAAGTACCTACCTTTGGTAGAGTTTGCCTACAATAACAATTTTCATAGCTCCATTGGAATGCCACCCTATGAAGCTTTGTATGGAAGACCATGCAGAACGTCACTGAGTTGGGATAGATTAGAAGACCGAGTAACATTTGGGCTAGAATTGATTCAAGAGATGGAGGAATAGGTGATTCAAATTAGGTAGAGACTAAAGGAAGCACAAGATAGGCAGAAACGTTATGCGGATGCACACAGGACCAACCGAAGTTATAAAGTGGGAGATTAGATTTTCATTCATAGCAGGCCTAATAAGAGTACCATACGATTCGGGAAGGGGAAAAATTTGGCACCTCAATTTATAGGACCGTTCAGAATCTAAGAGAAAATTGGACCCGTTGCCTATCGTCTCGTACTGCCACCCCACCTGCATAAAACTCATAATGTTTTTTATGCATCTATTTTACGTCATTATGTTGCTGATGAATAACATAAACTAAATTGGAAGGAATTGCAGGTATCGGATGTGGGAACTCTCACGGTAGAACCATTATGCATATTGGACCGTAGAGTCTGACAACTCAAGAACCATCTGGTAGACCAAGTTAAGGTCCAGTGGGACAAGTATAGTCCAGGATCTGCTACTTGGGAAGACGCCAAGACACTACGACGAGATTATCCCTCACTTTTTTGACCACCTCAAGAATATGTTTCTCGAAGGTTGGGTGTATGTAACACCACCTTTTGACTTAGACAGCCAGGATTACCTTAGGCCTACACACCTTTATTTTCTATTCACAAGTGAAACTATTAAATGATACACTTGAACTTTTAAGACATGAATCTTTATGAATGTTTAAATGTATTTGGATAATGATGGAAATGATGCGATATATTGTGAGAATATAAATTTTATGAATGTTTAAATGTTATTGATGATGATGGATACGATGCGATCTACTATGTGAATGTAAATTCTATGAATGTCTAATTATTATTGATGATGATGGATATGATGTGATATATTGTGTGAATGAGAATCCTAGGAAGGTTTAAATGTTATTTGAATGATGATGGATATGCTGCAATCTATTATGTAAAATGATAATTCTATGAATGGGTAACGTTAATTGAATTATGTGATATTATGAGATCTATTTCTAACTTGAAAACTTTGATGTTAAAGTTGTTAGTACGTGGATACCGAATTGAAATTATGGTTGTATGCAATTACATTATGATAATGCATAGAAATGTATGATTTTTTGTTACATACTAATCTACAGGTTATGGGCTATGAAATAGCCAAGGGATAATGACGATGAAAGTGGATGTCATGACCACTAGCTGAGAAACAATATACTATGAATCTTTCTATGTGAAATTATATTGGTTTGGATTCATTGCTATGATATGTGGACCAGTGTAGGATTTTAGGTGGTGAGACAGCCCAAAACTGAATAGACAATGACAAAACTCCTAGCAACACGATGCCATTGTATATTCCATTGTAGGGTGTGGACCCTAGTCCTGTTAGGAGGGGTGGAGGCATTTCCCACCATGTATCCTCTGAAACCTGAAGTCATGGGAGGATGATGTTAGCTCATGCTCTCCTAGACATGTGATGATGACTGTCAGTTTCCCGTTGGGGAAGCTTGGTCAAGATAGTGACACTTACGCTTACGAGTTTTATTTGGAGTTAGGTCAATACTCCAAGATAGTCCAGCAGAGGAAGGATAGGAATGGAAGATGGAAGTAAGTTAGGGAGGAAGGAAGAGTATAAATAGTTGAGAGTGTATGGAGATTTGCCTTATGTTGGAACTTATTGTTTTTCTTCTGAAAAGAAAAGGTATATATATATATATATGAATATTCATAATTATGTAACTAAACTACAATTGTCTAAATAACATTGTTGAGCTAGATAATTGTAATTAAAGGATTTCGCAAAAAATTGATTGATTTATTCTCTTTTATAAAATGAATAGACTTGTTGAATGGATTGGATGCATATGGAAATTACTATAGAGATGATATTTATTGATATTAGTACATGAACGAGACTTGTATGTACTAGCTACACATGCATTTATTGCACATGTACACTAATATGAATGAGTTTCTTGGCTTACTTACTAATAATGACAGTTATTTGTTATGAATGTCTGAACCATGTTTCTTTTCCCTTGTATCATAAAATACTTTAACTTCAGGATGAAGTTTCCTAAAGGGTGGGTGTATGTAACAACCCTAGTTAAATAATTGCTTAAGGTTTGTCAAGTATAGTTAATTAAATAATTAATTGTCCTAATGTGTATTAGTTAAGTAATGATTAATTATTAATAATATTAATTAATTAATTATTATTTAATATATGTTGATTAATTAATTAATTGATTATTTAGCACATTTAATGTTTCAGGTAACGAATTAAAAGCTTAATAATTATTTATTAGAAGACTTAACGTATGAAGGATAAGGCATTGAATGGATGGATAGGGTATTGAATGGAGGGATAAGGTATTGAATGGAGGGATAAGGTATTAAATGGAGGGATAAGGTGGGTGGCATTAAATGAAGGGAGGAGACGGTGAATTGAAGGAGGATATGAGGGGGCAGAGGCATTCAGGAGAGGGACCTTTTGAATTTTCGGGAAAGGGAGCATTTTGACAGCAGGGACTATATTTTTCTGTTGGGGATATTTTTATGGTCTGGAGTTTGGGTGGACTGCTGCAGGGGTGCATCGGTTGCTGGGATTTTTGGGCTCAGGGGTTGGGAATCCTCATGAAATCCTGGAGCTAGGGAGCCGGATAGGCTCTGTTCCTAGCTGGCAGGGAGGAAAGATTCAGTTTTGGGTAGAGTCTTTCATCATAAAAGGAGCTCTAAGAAAAGTGAAAAATTAGTTGGTTATTTTTCTATCATCTCTCTCTTTCTGCCATTCTCTTTTCCTTCTTTATTCCTTTCATGACAATGTCTCTAAGTAACATCCTTATGTACTCATAAATAAAATCCTTAGTGTAGCTCTATCACATATTTCATCTAATCTCTGGGAGTTAAATGGGATAAGGATGGTAGGGCATGATTGTATCCCTGTTATAGATATTCAGAGAATCCCCTCCTTGTGAATTCTCTATCAATACCCATTTCCTCACTATGGTATTAATATAGGCATACTAGTAGATGTATTTAATGCTTACTTCAAAGGCACATGGAATGAGCCAAAAGTCCCCCTCTTTGAAGCTCCAATGGTATTTCCTCTCTTACATACAATCTTAGGATGGTGTCATTCACACTTCTTAGTACATCAAAATGATTTTTTCTTGTTTCCTCATAGTTCCTCTAGCACAACTTAGAGAATGTTCTCACTAGATTCGTATGGATTTCAATTGAAAAATGGTCAAAGCGAGAGAGGTAACCCTTCTTTCCATCACTTTGTTCTCTATAGGATTGTTCTTTATACTGGTCAAACTGGAATGATGTTGGTTTTCAATTTATCATCTCCCCTGTTGTAGATTTTTCTTGAATTATCCTTGTCTTATATCTCCTATGGTAGATATTAATACTAGGATCATGGAGGATATCTAGTATTGGGATAATGGAGGATATCATGTGTAACACATATAAATCAAAATGAAAAAATGTTAAGGTCTGTAAAGTAAGAAAAAGAAAAAAAGAAGACCATTACTCTAATGTGTGTATATAATAATAATAATGAATTAAGCCATATTAGATCCATCTTAACCCCAGATCTTTTAAGCACCTAGAGGTTATGTGTCTAAGTTTCTTTTTAATTCCTCTTGATGCTTAATAGATCCAGGGTTAAGATGGATCTACATTGGTTTATCTACAATATTTTTGGTTGCATGCCCTTAGGTTTCCCCTAAACCAATTTAGAATAGGTTCAAACTAGTTGCAAGTGCAAACAAACTACCACATCCCCTGGTAGGATAGGATAAACATACTTTGTTTCTTACACAATAGTTAGAATCCAAGGATCATTTATGTTTCATGTCTGATTTATTAAGTGATTAAATGTGGTTTCTTTCATGTTTAATGGATTTAGGATGGACTTTAATACCCTCTTTAATTACTCCAACTACAGATACATGGCATTGCATCTTATAGGTGGTTTCCTTTAAGTGTTGATCTCACTAGAATGATTTTGATTTTCTTTCTTAAATCCATTAAGTAGTACTTTTAGGTAGGAGTTTCTTGAGGAACTCTTTTGTTTGTATTAGTTGTAGATGTTCTTGAAGTCCCAATGGCATGTTATCGTCATTTGTAAAATAATAATTTACGATGTTTTTACTCCTCTTTTTATGATTTCCTGTGTCCTCCCTTTTTTTTTGTTGATGAGTTGGAATCAGTACTTACCTTAAATATTACAACATTTGGCTTTAAGTCTAAATTCTAGGAAATAAAATGGGGGGGTCATAGTGTCTATTCATATCGCTATGACCTATGAATTCTTTCTTTACCTATGAAAATTTCACGATTTCTGTAGTGGAAGGAAATAATGAACATGAATTATGAGAGAAATCAAATTTGATAAATTAAGAGAAAAAAATCTATGAGGGAATTGATTGATGTTTCTTGCAAGTATTTGTAGAATCCAAGAAAGTACTAGTTGAGCATAAGAATGAATTTACTAACATATGTATTCCAACAAAGGATGTAGGTGAAGGTGTTTCATTTCATTTTTATTATATAGGTCTTGGAACTCATACATATCCACTACATATACCCATGGATTGTTCGCATAGTTTAGTCTAAAGGAGCAAGTAGATGAGGGCATTGTGTCCCATTTGGATTGTAATTATATTGAATAAAATATAGATCCACATAGCTCATATCCACGTTCACCTCCATCTCTTTAAACTAAGTTAGCCTCACATTGCAATGCAGTGGTAAAGGAGGATTTTACTTTTTTAATTTCGTGAAACCCTTGTTGTAAGTTTGACAAACTTATTGGTTTGTTTCAAACTTGTTATGAACTTATGTCGAGCTTGTGATGAACTTAAGTCGATATTCCATGAAATTTTGTCGATCTTTAGATAAACGTTTGTGACGATTTTTTGTCGAAATAGATGAACGTTTGCAATGGAATTTTGTTGATATTTAGATGAACAATTGTCATGAACTTATATTGATCTTTAGATGAACATTTTCAACAAACTTCTATCGATATTCAGATGAACTCTTGCGAAAAACTTTTGTCAATATTTAGACGAATGTTTGCGATGAAATTTTGTCGATCTTTAGACGAACATTTGCGACTAACTTCTGTCGATCTTTAAAAGAACGTTTATGACGAACTTCTGTTGATATTTAGATAAAACCATTGTTTTTTGATATTGTGTCACTTGTCTAATGATGAAAACGAGTTGAAGCGTTCGTTGGAAGCTCGACATTTTTGCGACGAAAATTTGTCGATAAATTGTTGGAAAATGGGTTGAATGTATTAGTGTAAATATATAAAGTAACACATGTTCATTTCAATAACAAAAACAAAATGGTGCATTCAATTGAGTGAACCACAAAATAATGACTTCCATTATTTCCTCCGCAAAGAAAAACCTCTGCAAAATTTAAAAGTGGATATTTGCATTTGCATTTTACAAATTAAACTATTTTACAGTTTGTTATTAATTACACACCACACCAGTTAACTTATAAATGTATGGAGAACCGACTAAATCAAGTTAGAAAAATAATGTATGCATATTATCAATGCATTTCAATTTATTCCAAAAATAAATTGGTGCATTATATGTACACACCTCATTGGTGCACTACACACGGTATAGTGTGCCCAAAATGTAAGTTTCAAAAAAAAAAAAACAATGCATGTGTTTATCATCAATGCGCCAAAATATACAATGAAACAAATGAGCGATAATTTCACTTTGTGTGTTTACAAATGAAGACCCTATTCATTCTTTTATTTTTTTTCCAAAATTTAGAAGGCAGATTTGTGTAACAAAGATTTATTAGCGAATACTTTGGAGTGGGTGGATTGTTTTTGAAGAGCCAAATTTGAAAGGGATTATTGTATATCACATACAAATATACCAAGGAAAAATTTTAGGTATATGATTTCATTATATTAATCATCTTAATATTTCCCCAATTTGATTCAAACAATTTTCAGTGCATTCCCAAACAAAAACATGTTTCATAATTACCTTCAATATTGGAAGCTGGAATTTCCTCACTATTTTTTTTCTTTCTCTTTCTATATTTCATAAGGAAAAATAAAATTAAGCAAAATATTTTATAGGGTTTGTTTATTTATATATGGAAATTTCCTATCCATTGCAGTTAGACCACTCATTGCATTGGATCCAAAACTATCTTGTCTCTTTCAATTTTTTGTTTAAAAACTACCTTCACTGTTAATTATGATCTCTATACATAGTTAGAGCACTAGTGCATATTTATATCTCAATAAAACCACTTAAATTAAATTATAAATAATATTTTAAAAACAACTTTTCGTGGTTGGCAGTGCACATTGTACCTAGATAAGCATCGGGGCACATTTTATTACAAAGAACATTGATGAGTTTAAATTGTAAATAATATAATTTTTATATGAAAACTACCATTTCCTAATTTTTTTCACAAGTCAAAGGTGTTTAATAAACAATACTTAGGAAGTCATTATTTTCTTAATTCATAAAGCACCAGTTGAATACAAAAAATTATAAAACATTTTCAATTTCGCAACGGCATTGTTATATTATACAGGTGAAATAAATATTGTTGAAGCACCGGTGTGTGTAAATATGGATGATTCCATAGTGTGTACTAAGTTATGGTATGAACTGATATCATATTTTGTGAAAATATATGTAATTTTTATATATGATGATTTTTAGGTTTTTTTCCAGGGAGATTTTGAAAATTCCATGGGACAAATAAGGGGAAAACAAAGACATGTCGATATGGATGTCCAAAAAAGTGTAGAAGAAGATGGTAAAAGACATGAACATAATTGCATCGCAAGAGGAGCCATCCCAACTACAATGTGCATCATAGGTATGTAATAATTTTTTATTTTTTTTATGTACATCCAATTTAATTATCATGTGAAATACTAATTTTCAATCATTTTGTTTAGAAAAGGAAAAAAGAATAGAACCCTTTTGACACTTAAGATAATACAATGAGTATTAAAAGTGTTTATCATAAACTTTGTGAGTATTTGTATTTTCAACCTTTCTTAAAATTTCATGTTTCTTGTAATATTTATATTTAAATTATTATTTACACTTATCCATGGATGTGTTCTAATAGGGTCTAACATAAAAAAAAATGGTCCAACCCATGAATTCATAAACATTGGGTTAAGTATGGTTTGTGAGTATATGTTGAAGTATGAAAGTTCAATTGAACAATTTGTAAGTAGCTATGTTGTTTAACTTCCATTGTTTTATAATTTATGAAACAATAAGAAAATTTTATATTAATTATATCGATTGTGCTTTGTCATAGTGTATTAAACATGTAGGAAACAAAGAATGGAATGCAATGAACAAAGGATGTTTCGAGAGAATGCATGAAGCATGGCTTTGAAATAATGTGTATTTTTTATGAAACACTTTTTGCTAAGGTATGTTTTTTTATTAATGCAATCATGTATATTCTACTCTCTCTCTCTCTCTCTCTCTCTCTCTCTCTCTCTATATATATATATATATATATATATATATATAAGTAAAATATCACCTACAAATGATGAAAAAATGAGGCATGCATGCAATTCAACTAATGAATGACAATCAATATAATTGAATGTTATTGCAAATTGTATGTTTTATAATATGTCTCTAAAAATCAAGGATTTTGTTTAATGTACTCGAGATATTGTCCCAATTATATGAGGTCATGTTACCAATAAATGTAAAAATTACATATTGGTTGCAAATTGATTATTGTGGACCTTATGTCATCCATTGCTTTATCACAATGGGTCTCTTATTGATATACAATAAAATGAGTTTCTTATTTTATTGCATTGTTGAATATTTTAAAATGTTGCGTTGCTGAATAATTAATATGTGGATGATTTACATTGTTACAAATAATGAAATCATTATATAAAATTGCAATAAAAAATATATAAAACAACATCATTATAAAAAATATTTGATTTTGAAATGATTAATTGAAACTTAGTAAAAAAACAAATTAATTAAAATATACAAATATCAATGTATTGTATTCTTATGAACTCATTAGATGGTGCATTCCATAATATAGAAATTGGTGTGTTTTGAGGATTCGTATGCACTGGTGCACATTAGTTATAATAATGCATCGGTAAAAATTATTAATTATAATAATGCATTAGTAAAAATTATTGAGAAAAAACATTGCTCTGTAAACAACATAGCATACAACGATATTTATCATTTCAAAACTATATGGTGTTCATGTTTAAAATGTACATCGGGGTACTAAATATAATTTACACACCAATGCATTACTTTTATTATATGCACTAAGTCTCTAAATATAATATATTCAATGGTGATATTAGTATAATATACACAACGATGCTTAGTAAAAATAATGGCACTGATATCTCACCTCAAATATTCAAAATTTCACTACCCTTCATTGCACATGGTAAAAGAGATGTTGGTACGTACTAATTATACATACACTAGGGTGCACGCAATATTAAACGCATCAGTGCACACTATAACTTAAATGCCCCGGGGCGAAAAAAAATTAAAAAGCATCAGTGATTCATACAAAAATAAGGAAGTATGATGCATAGAAATTATAAGAGAACCAATGTTTCTCATTCAACGAAAGAGGTGAAATTGGTGTGCAATAATTATAAATGCACATATGTGTTTGTATTATATTAATGCATCGGGGTAGGTTTTTAAAGAGAACACCATTTCATTTTGACAATAAAAGCACCGAAAAAAAAACTCTACTACAACCTCCACCAACCCAAATATTTTTAGTTATATGGAACATCCATTAAAACCTCTGCTAAAACATCCATAGTCAATAGAGAAGGTTGTAGAATTTTTGTTTTTTGAAAATTTTTCCAAATTTTGTACCATTAAAAACCTCCAAAAAACCCTCCACTATAAGGTGTTATCCTTGTAGTGATACCTACACCTCATTATTCAACCAACTACCTATCAACTGCACACTTCATAAGAGCATAAAGAAAATTGCCCAAGTTGTTTATACATCTTCCCATGTTTTCATTGTAGAAATTTAATACAAATTATGTATTGCTTGGATTCTCCTGATCTAACAATTATATGTCACTATTAAATACAAAATTGCTTCTACAAATATTCTTGTAAAATTTAAAACATGATTGCCAATTGCAATATCAAGAAGAAAGATCAATCACACATAACACAGATGTTTTACCAGGAAAACATAAAGCTAAAAAAACCACTATCATATATTATGTATATATCATGGATCATGAAACAATCTCATACAAAACTCCAATTCAAGAGCTCTCAGTACAATATACAATCGTCTCACACTGTCATACAAAAATTGACAAATTCATGTGCCAATTTACTGCTTCCAGACAACCTGCCTCCTCTGCGCAATCCTTGCTAATGGAAATCCCTGCAATGAATGAATCCCTCTTGCCTAGGCTATGCATTCCTCATTGGCACATCCAATGTGTGTACGGATGATTTTAAGAATGGAAATTTATTTTAAAATGTAGAAACCTTAGCAAATCTTACTAATCCTTCATATGTCAACTATAAATGATTGGCGATTTTTTTGTAAAAATATTCAAATTTCTAAGGATTTTATATAGTTTTTATAAATTTTTGGTGATTTTTAAGGTAAAATAATTTTATCGTATAGAATTTGGGAGAATCATTTTTAAAATAGCGAATCTTGTTTTTGGAAAAACCATGTAAAATTAGCCCATGAGTGAAACTTATCCCCTAAAATCATCCATGAATGTCTGTGTGGTTGCATGAGTGCACCCACTAAAGTCACATGACGCAGGCGCGCCCTCAGGCATGTCTTCTCACAGGACCTCCTCCTTCCTCGGCCCTAAGAACTGAAAATCTCTTCTAATTCCCTATCGGGAATTTTCCACACCCACAGCAGTTCTCCAAAAGATCTCCCTTAACGATCGGGAAATCGGACTTCGCAGTTTCATGAGTCCTAATACCAAGGTTTTCAGGACTTACCTTTTCCCGAACCCTGATATGGTACGCCACCTGTCCTCCACACCGACTCCTCCGTGGTCCACTCTTTTAGCTTGTCAGGAAATCGTGTTTCGGAGTTTCATGATTCCCGCTGCTATGATTCCCAAGAATCACGAAACATTGATTCCCGATGCACGTAAGGGTTGACTCTTCCATGTCACTATCCCCTCGTCGCCTTTTCGGACATCGCAAGATCATGATTTTTGATGCAACGTTTTCTTTGTCCCCGGGGTTCATGAAGCGTCGAACTCCAACTCCTCTTGGATCTTCTGATGCATGTGCGCCCTAAGATCCATGGCTAGGACTTCCTCAGTGTTTCGAGACTCGAAAGGTCTTGGGTCTCTTGGTTTCTGAAAACCCGATACCACAATATCCCAATGCCTCTCTGGAACTTCCTTATGCTCACTAGAACTTAACCCCAGTACAACTTCTGCCTGATCAAATAGCTGACGAGCAACCCAACAACAATCCTACGGCTCACGATCCTCTCGAGCTTAACCTCCTAGTGTGGTCGTAACCTCCTCATTACTCTGATGGATATGACAGCTTTTCATGAATCCCCTCCACGAGATCTTGACCATCAATTTCTTCCTCCTTGAGTTTTTCTTAAAAATAACCAAGTGTTCCTCTGCGCTCACTCGTCCTCCTACGTGCAACCCTGCAACACTGATTTTAGATGCTCCACGGCACAAAATCCCTGTGAAATCCTTCCTTAGGTTCTGAAGGGTTTATCCCTCTTGAGCTTTCTCCACCTTCTCAGTCTCTTAGGAAAAAAGAACCACTTGCATGCCTTCCTTGCGGAAACCTACAAACACTTCAAGTGTTTGGGTTTCTTCGACCCTGCGCACACCTACAGCAACAGTCCTTCAAAGCTTCTGCTCAGATTCACAACTGAGAATCTCCCTTAGCCTGCGCACTCCTGGCATGGCTCTAGTAACCCAATTCCACTTCTGTGTGAACGAGAACAAGTGTTAAACTACCTGAGCCTCCATCAATGCACTCCTTGTGGACGTTTTCGACTGCACTCCTTGCAGGAATCCTCACTCAGATAGAGAAACAATTGAAACTCATTTATTCTTCCCCTCATATTTCAAACTCAAACATGAAATCACATACACAGCAATAAAGAAAATGCATAACAGGAAAACAAACACTCATGAGCACATCATTTAACATCAACACACAGAGAACAGACACAAAACCACGGATTTGAATCAACTTCTTCTATTAATTCAATATCTATACATGGATGTTCTTCTACATCTCTCTGTTATTCTCCTGTGTTCTTCCTGCTTCAATAATCATGCTTATGCTACAATGTACAATGAGGGTGTCTATATCTGTTTTCCCTCCTTCTTTCTAAACTGTCTAATCTATGAATTCAAGTATATCTACCTGCATTAACTAGTTTAAATGCCTCCTATCTACTAAGGACGAGAGAGAATCACTCAAGGTCCAATACAATATACAAAGGTGCTCCTTCATAAATGGATTCATTAAAGGTTTGGCACATCAACTTCAAAAAGTTTTGCAAGCAATTCATCATGTGCTCAAAAACATACGTTGCGCTTGATCCACGCTCGCTTGATATTTGCGATTCTCCTGCATCATACTCCCTCGCTTGAAAATTTTCATGGGCTCCTATCCATGAGCTCCTGCACAGTATATCCATGTTTCTGTATCTTTGCTTCATTCTCCTAGCTGGCATCTTCCATTGGATGGCCCTTCCATTTGACCAGATACTCATAGTATTCTTTCCTCCTGGTCTTCTTACTGACTCTCTTGTCTAATATGTTCTCCATCTGTGGCTTCTCTGCAATCGGCATCTGCTTCTGCCACTGAATCCCTGGTTGTTCACCTTTGTTCCTGCTTCCTCATATTTATATGGATATAAATCTGTGACATTGAATATCGAAGATATTCCGATCCCATCCGGCAACTCGATCTCATAAGCATTCTCCCCCAATTTCTTCAAGACCTTACATGGACCGATTTTCTTCATTTTCAATTTATTGTATGTTCCCCTCGGGAACCTCTCTTTTCTCAAATGTGCCAGAACTAATTCACCAACCTCGAACTGAAGTTGTCTCTTCCACTGGTTGGCTCTGCGCTTATATTCGTGACTTGAATCTAGCAGTCACTGCTTCACCTGGCTGTGAAGTTATTTCATCGCCTCTGTAAACTCTTCTGCACTTGTGCTCCTAGTCGCATTCTGTTCTGAATCCCTCAATTCAGAAACTCCTCTCAGCTGCATGCCATAAAAAATCTGGAATGGACTCTGTCTTGTACTCCTATTCACTGAGTCATTATATGCGAACTCTGCCTGCAGCAATATACTATCCCACTGGTTGTGGTGCTATGTCACCAAGCTTCTCAGCAAGTCTCCCAGACTTCTGTTCACCACTTCTGTTTTCCCATCCATCTAAGGATGATAGGTAGAACTAAACATCAATTTAGTCCCCATCTTCTTCCATAATGTCCTCCATAAGTGCCCTATGAACTTTGTATCTCTGTCTGAAACTATACTTCTGGGTAAGCCGTGAAGTCGAATGACCTCTTTGAAAAACAGATTTGCGATGTGAGTCGCATCGCTGGTTTTCTGGCATGGGATAAAATGCACCATCTTGGAAAACCTATCCACTATCACAAAGACTGAATCAAATCCTCTTTGCATCCTTGGCAATCCCAATATGAAATCCATGTTGATTTCGTCCCATGGCCTCTCGGGTATGGGTAATGGTTGATAGAATCCTGCATTCTGCTTTCTTCTCTTTGAATGATGGCAAATTTTGCATCTGTTTACAAACCGCTTGACCTCTGATTGCATCCCTGGCCAAAAGTATGACTCACTTAGCTTTTCAAATGTCTTTTCGTGACCAAAATGCCTTGCCAAGCCTCCACTGTGTTTCTCCTTTAACAAATTCTCCCTCATGGAGCAATTTGGAATACACAATTGATTGCCCTTGAACAACAATCCTCCATGGATCATGTACTTGGTCCACTAGCTTCTATCCCTAAGAACTGGATTCTCAACTGCTTCATATGCTTCCTTGAAGTTTGGATCATCTACGTACATGTCCCTGAGATCATCAAAGCCTAATTTCCTGACTTTGAACTCCTGCAATTAGAAAACATTTCCTGCTCAAAGCATCAGCCACTTTGTTAGCAGTACCCGAAATATGCTTCATTACAAAAGTGAAATTTTGCATGTATTTGACCCACTTAACATGTCTCTAATTCAACTTCTCCTGTTGAGTCACAAATTGTAATGCATGGTTATCACTATTGTTATCACTGAAATTTCGTCTACACATGGCGACAAGAACTCCACATCATCTGCACACAGCGACAAGAACTCTACATCATCAAAACAGCAATGAAGTCATTCATGGTACTGTTCACAGCATTCCAGAAGGGTCAGAAACTATGCAAAAATCAGTAAGGTGCGCGCGTATGCGCGGGATAAGAACGTGTTGTGCGCGCTTAAGCGCACGATGCGCGACTGTCCATATAAAAAGCCGCGCATCTGCTAATACGGCACATTAAATGCTTA
>ML777090.1:1095205-1109550 GCA_009831015.1 Picea engelmannii
CTGGAGGGAAGAGGAACCATCGTCCCTTTCTACAGCGTGTGCTTTGGTTTTTATGTTAATAGATCAAGCCTTGAAACCACTGGGAACTCCCCTGTCTCACTTTTGAAGTTTTGTTTATTGTTATGATGATTGCTTTTCAGTTCTTAGTTAGATTTTATTTCGTGTTTTTTTCTATTCACTGTTAACCCATTTTGATCCACAGCAAACCTGTTCTGCCTTGCTGAGCCCAACAGGGCATGCTAGTGCTCCCATTCATGCTCACCCGGCGACGATTCGAGCACGAACAACTATATAAAACAAATTCCTTTGGAATCAAATAGTGCCTCCATTTTTTCAATGCCTGTATGATGGCATAGAATTCCTTATCATACGTGGAGTACTTTTATTTTTCCTCATTCAACTTCTCATTGAAATATGCAATCGGTCTGTCCTCCTGACTCAAGACTTCTCCTATGGAAAACCCGCTTGCGTCACATTCTACTTGAAACGTCTTTTGGAAATCCGGCAACACCAAAACTGGTTGTTTCGTAATCTTCCTCTTCAACAATTTGAATCTCTTCTCAGCTTCATCAGTCCAGTGAAAATATTTATGTCTTTTGTTCACTATGTCCATCATCGTTGCGTTGATTCCACTGAAATTCCTAATGAACTTTCGGTAGAAACTAGCCAGTCCATGAAAACTTATCACCTCGAAAATATTTCTCGGTGATGGCCAATCCTTAATCACTTCCACCTTATCTGGATCCATCCTCAACTCATTTTCTGAAATAAAAAATCCCAAGTAAATGAGCTTTGTCTTCATGAATGAGGATTTCTTCATGTTTATCAATAGCTTCTCCTACTATAGCTTCTTCATTACTGTAGCTAAATGCTTCAGATGTTCCGTTGTTGTTTTACTGAAAACCAGTATGTCATCCAAATACACGATGAAAAATTTCCATATGAACTCCCTCAGGACTTCGTTCATCAACCTCATGAAGGTACTCGGTGCATTTGTTAAGACAAATGGCATAAAAATCCATTCATACAACCCCTTGTTAGTTTTGAATGTTGTTTTCCACACATCACCCTCTCTCATGCGAATCTGGTGGTATCCGCTTTTCAGGTCAATCTTTGAAAAGCATTTTGCTCTGCTCAAGCAATCCATTAAATCTTCCATCCACGGCAATGGAAACCTATACGTGATGGTTATCTTGTTGATGGCTCTTGAGTCGGTACACATTCTCCAACCTCCATCTTTTTTTGGACTGAGTACCATTGGAACAACACACAGACTCAAGCTCTCTTTGACTAGTCCTTTGTCCAATAAATCCTGGACTTGCCTCTTTCACTCTTCATTCTCTTGCGGTGTCAATATATATGCGGATTTATTTGGAAAAATGGCTCCTAGTATGAGATCGATATGATGACTCACACTTCTCATCGATGGCAACGAACGAGGTAATTCGTCCACCACGATGTCAGCGAACTCTTCCAGTAGTTCCTGAATTTCTCCTGGCAAATCGTCTACTCTCATGCTAGTCAAAATCATCCTTGGTTTCATGACCACAAAGAATTGTGGATCTTCTTTCTTCTTCACCTCTGTAAGAATCTCCTTCCCACTCATGAGGAGTACAGTATTTCTCCCTTCTGGTTTTACCTCCTTATCTTTTATTGGAAGCAACATGTGTGTCCTCCCATTCTTCTCTAGAGTATACGTATTCATCTTCCCATCATGAATTATGTTCCTGTCATATTTCCATGGTCTACCCAGCAATAGATGACAAACATCCATAGGAATGACATCACACAATATCTTATCATTATATCCTCCTATCTTGAATTCAACCAAGCATTGTTTAGTGATAGTTACCTAGTGTCCTTTCTGTAGCCACGAAACTTTGTATGGGCTTGGATGATCAGTCGTCTCCAGATCCAGCTTCTCTACCATCTCTATAGATACAAGATTATCCATGCTACTGCTGTCCACAATAACCTTGCATACCCTGTCCTTGGTTTTACAAGCAGTTCTAAAAAGTCTATTTCTTTGAGTTGATTCCTCCACCTCCTTCTCGGGTGTCAAAAGGACTTTTTGCATCATGAGCGATCTTCCACCTTCTGCATCTTCCACTTCAACATCTTGCCTCTGTGCCTCAGTGATGTGAGCTTCTCCAATGTCCTTATTTTTCTCTGGACACTCATAAGACTTGTGCCCATTCTTTCCACACGTGAAGCATGTGATTACTCCACCTCTTCCTCTTCCTCTACCTCTGGTATGAGGAAACATGTTATTATCAATGTATCCTCCGCTCTGATCTGTATGCTTCCCTCTCTGTTCAGCATGCTGGCTTCGCTGTGAACTTTCACCTCTCTCGGTTCTAGTCTGAGGCTTTTTCCAGTCATTCTTGGGCTTCTAGTATTTATCTTGGGAAACCAATTTTCCTTTGGGATGACTCCTGCCTCATCCCCTTTGACTCTGCTTTCAACTCAGCTTCTCTTTAGCTTTCAAAGCCATTTGATAGGCATCCTCCACCGTTCGGATGGTTTCCATACTCATCTCGTCCTGGATATCGTATCTCAGGCCATTCATATACCTGGAAACTTTCTCATCATCGCTCTCTAGATGACCTACTCTGATGTTCAGTCTATAGAATTACTCAGTGTATTCTTTCACTATCATCAGCTTTTGTCTCAGGTTATGCATTCTCCTGAACAGATAAATTTGATAATCTCTCGAGATGAACTTTGCCTTCATCTTTGCGATCATTCGATCCCAACTTTTGATTTTCTGCTTGTCCTTCCAGCGTCTATCTGCTTGTAGCTCATCCCACCATAATGTTGCATGTCCTTTCAAGTGTGTAACAACATTCTTGACTTTCTTATCCTCTTCGACATCCTCATAGTCGAAGTATGTATCCAGAGCTCTAATCCAATCTAGAAGCTCTTCTGCATCCAGATTCCCCTCATAAACTGGAATGTCCATCTTTATTTTTGCACCCATCCATGCAATAGATTTGATTAGACATTCATTGGCTGCATCCTTGGCTGCAACTTATTCCCCATGTTCAGCTTCAACTTCACTCTCAGAATCACTCGGATCCCCTGCACTAGTTGTGCGTCTTTGTGTTGTCTCCATGTCTTCGAGTCTTGCTCGGAGATCACACATTTGTCTCTCTATGGCTGGATCTGTCATCTGCCTACCTCTTCATCGTGGAATTTCCCTATCCTTTGGATCAGGTGATTATCTATCTCTCCTCGGTGGCATGGTGAATTCTCCTCCTTCTCTGCTATAGAAAGCAAAGAAATTCTCTTACTCTGATACCACTTGACGTGTATCAGAGTGCTTTTTATCTCTTGCCTCTCTTGCCTGAAATATACAGACAAGAATAAAGCTTTGATACCACTTGACGTGTATCAGAGTGATTTTTATCTCTTTCCTCTCTTGCCTGAAATATATAGACAAGAATCAAGCTCTGATACCACTTGGCGTGTATCAGAGTGTTTTTTATCTCTTGCCTCTCTTGCCTAAAATATACAGACAAGAATCAGGCTCTGATACCACTTGACGTAGGTGCACCCTTAGAAACGTTCGCTCAGAGGACCTCCTCCTTCCTTGGCCTGAAGAACTGAAAAGCTCTTCTAATTCCCTATCGGGAATTTTCCACACCCACAACAGTTCTCCAAAAGATCTCCCTTAACGATCAGGAAATCGGACTTCGTAGTTTCGTGAGTCCTAATACCAAGGTTTTCGGGACTTACCTTTTCCTGAACCCCGATATGGTACGCCACCTGTCCTCCACACCGACTCCTTCGTGGTCCACTCTTTTAGCCTGTCGAGAAATCGCGTTTCAGAGTTTCACGATTCTCGCTGCAATGATTCCCATGAATCACGAAACGTCAATTCCCAATGCATGTAAGGGTTAACTCTTCCACATCACTATCCCCTCGTTTCCTTTTCAGACATCGCGATATTGTGATTTCTAATGAAACATTTTCTTTTTCCCTAGGGTTCACGAAGTGTCAAACTCTGACTCCTCTCAGATCTTCTAACACGTGTCTGCCCTGATATCCACAGCTAGGACTTCCTCAGTGTTTCGAGACTTGAAAGGTCTCGGGTCTCTTGTCTTCTGAAAACCTGATACCAAAATATCTCGATGCCTCTCTGGAACTTCCTTCTGCTCACTAGAACTTAACCCTAGTACAACTTTTGCCTGATCAAATAGCTGACGGGCAACCCAACAATGATCCTACGGCTCACGATCCTCCTGAGCTTAACCTCCTGGTGTGGCCGTAACCTCCTTGTTACTCTGATGGATCTGATAGCTGGTGGATTTTTTCATGAATCCCCTCCACGAGATCCTGACCATCGATTTATTCCTCCTTGAGGTTTTCTTGAAAATGACCAAGTGTTCCTCTGTGCTCACTTGTCCTCCTGCGTGCAACCCTGCAACACTGATTTTAGATTCTCCACGACACGAACTCCATGTGCAATCCTTCCTTAGGTTCTGAAGGGTTTATCCCTCTTGAGCTTTCTCCAACTTCTCAGTATCTTAGAAAAAAAGAACCCCTTGCACGCCTTCCTTGCGGCAACCTGCAAACACTTCAAGTGTTTGGGTTTCTTTGACCCTGCGCACACCTGCAGCAGCAGTCCTTCAAAGCTTCTTCTCAGATTCACAACTGAGACTCTCCCTTAGCCTGCGCACTCTTGGCACGGCTCCAATAACCCAATTCCACTTCTGGGTGAATGAGAAAAAGTGTTAAACTACCTGAGCCTCTGTCAATGCACTCCTTGCAAACGTTTTTGACTGCACTCCTTGCAGGAATCCTCACTCAGATAGAGAAACAATTGAAACTCATTTCTTCTTCCCCTCAGATTTCAAACTCAAACATGAAATCACATACACAAAAATAAAGAAAATGCATAACAGGAAAACAAACACTCATGAGCACATCATTTAACATCAACACACAGAGAACAGACACAAAACCATGGATTTGAATCAACTTCTTCTATTAATTCAAGATCTATACATGGATGTTCTTCTATATCTCTCTGCTATTCTCCTGTGCTCTTCCTGCTTCAGTAATCATGTTTAACCTCTCAGGAATACCTACGGTATCTCCCTTGCACCTTGGTGAGATCTGTCGGCTCACGGGATGTCGCGAATCCTCCTCGAAGAATATCGATCGTCCATTCCTCCTTTGAGAAATCTGCGGAATGACTGAGTGTTCCTCCATGGAACTCGTTCACCTATACGCAAGATTGCAATGCTTCTTACCAAACTTCAAAGCACAACTTCAACCCATTTTCCTTCAACAACTCTGAGGCCTTATCCCTCCTGAGCTTTTCCACGACTTTCAAGTCCTTCAGAAGTCCCTTGCACACACTCCTTGCTGAAACCTTCAACCACGTCTTCGTGTTGAAAACCCTCGACTCTACGCACACCTGCAGCAGCAGTTTTTAAAAACTTTCCTCAGGTTTGCAACCCTGAAGTTTCACTCGACCTGCGCACTCCTTGCACAGCTTCGGTGCCCAACTGCACTTGTGGGTGAATGAGAACAAAAGTTATCTCTATCTGAACCTCCTGTCAACGCACTCCTTGCAGACACTTCAACTACACTCCTTGCAGGAATTCTCTGGCTCAAATAGAGAAACAATTGAAACTCATTCCTATTTCCTCTTAGACTTCACTCAAAGCATGAAATCATAAATACATCACAATAGAAAATGCATAACAGGAAGCAAACATTCAAGAGAATCTCAATTAACATACATACACAGAGAATAACACAACGCCATGGATTTGAATCAATTTCCTTCTATTAATTCAAGACCTGTACATGGGTGTTCTTACGCAACTCTCTTCTATTCTCCTGTGCTCTTCCTGCTTCAATAATCATGCGTATGCTACAATGTACAATGAGGGTGTCTATATCCATTTTCCCTCCTTTCTAAATTGTCTAATCTACGAATTCAAGTCTATCTACTTGCATTAACTAGTTTAAATGCCTCCTATCTACTAAGGACGAGAGCAAATCGCTCGAGGTCCAATACAATATACAAAGGCGCTCCTTCATAAATGGCTTCATTAAAGGTTTGGCGCATCAACTTCAAAAAAAAATTCAAGCAATTCATCATGTGCTCAAAAAAATATGTTGCACTTGCTCCACGCTCACTTGATATTTGCGATGCTCCTGCATCATAACAACTGATAGTCAAACTGTCCATTTCACCTATTATCTCAACTGGGTCTCCACTGGATCTGACATGCATGTAGTTAATAGTGGTAAATATTCAATTTCATGTGAGATCATTGATTGTGAATTAATTAATAATTAATTCACTGATCTCTCACTAGTGTGAGTTCATTTACAAATAGTACAACTGGTATTAACTCACTTAACTGAGTTAAACTACTTTACAACTCACATAACTATGCATATAACTCTGTTACAACTTCGACTCACTCAGTTAAAAATAATTTGAATTGCATGTCCCACCAACCAACCTTTGAACTCGAATTTCCTATAGCTAACTGATTTTCCACTTTAGTTAACTATTTCCAAGTGCTCATTGAGAATAGACTAATTATTTATTGTCCAAATATTATTAAGGGATAATAATAGTCGACATACATCTATAAATAGAACATCATCTATAAATAGACTTCCAACTAAAAATAGCCTGAGGCTCCATCCTAGTGTAGGTGCATAATTTTCACTAGGATATTCTTGTTGAATCTAAACACTCCCTCTCAACAAGAAAGGGATTATCTTTCACCCTGATCTTGTCTCTATGGTATTCGAATTTGCTCTTGGTTAGCACCTTCATCAGAATGTCTACATCCTGATCTTCCATAGGAATGTACTGAAGCAACATGATCTTCCACTGCACACAATCTCTGGTATGATGATACCGAATATCTATATGCTTATATATATATATATATATATATATATATATATATATATATCATGAAACACAGGATTAATTGAGAGTTTAATGCAACTCTAATTATCACAATGAATCACTATCAGATCTAAATGAGAACCAAACAAACCAACCAATATCTTTCTCATCCAGATAGCCTCGCATGTATCTTGACTCACTACCATGTGTTCTACTTCTACTGAACTGAGTGCCATAGATCTATGTTTCCTATTGTACCAAGAAACAGTTGTAGATCCGATACTAAAGATCCCCCCTGATGTGTTTTTTTTGTCCGTTGGGCTACCCGCCCAATCAGCATTCGTGAAGCCATGCTAATTCACCTCATCCATCTATCTGTACCATAAGACATACTCAGATGTTCCCCTCATGTATCTCAAGACATGCTTACCCACCTTCCAAAATATCTTGGTAGGATTAACCATCATTTGACTCAGTTGGTTAACCACATAAAAAATGTTTGGTCTCGTGTTCACTAGATACATTAGCAAACCCACTAACTATCGATAGATAGTAGCATCCACTACCTCTCTAGAAGTAGCATCCTCTTTCCTCTAGATTCTTGGAAGATGAGTATCCATGGGTTTGTAGCCCTCCATGTGAAACTTACCCAGTATCTCCCTTGCATACTTTCCTTGAGACACAAAAATTTTACCATCTCACTGCCATATTTCCAATCCAAGGAAATAATGAAGGAGGCCCATATTCTTCATCTCGAACTCCTTTGCAAGGTCCTCCTTGCATGAGTGTATCAGTTGCTCATCACTAGTCAGTATTAAATCATAAACATAAATAACAATGATTAAAATCTTACCCTCCACCACAATTTGGTATAGGTTTACATCTACTTCACTTTTTGCAAAGCCCAGTCTGGTGAAATAGTTTTCTATCCAAGTGTACTAAGCACGGGGTGATTTCTTTAGCCCATACAATGCTCTTTTGAGTCAACACACATGTGACTCGCTGTTGAAGATCTCAAATCCTACAAGCTTCTCTATGTACACCTCTTCCTCAATGATCCCATTGAGAAACATAGTTTTTACATCCATTTGATGCATGTGCCAACCCATCTGCATTGAGAGTGCAAAGATGGATATTATGGAATAATATTGTGTGACAAGTGCAAAGGTTTCTTCACAATCTATCCCCTTGATCTATGAGAAATCTCGGGCCACAAATATGGCCTTGTATTTCTCCACACTCCCATCAGTATCTTGCTTTACCTAGTAGATCCATCTTGAACCTACCATTGATTTGTCGACCGGTCTTGGGATAATTTCCCATGCACTGTTGTTGACAATGGAGTCATACTCCTCCACCATTTCATCAACCCAAGTGGGATCCTACACTTCTTCCTGAAAGGAAGATGGTTCAGTCACAATACATTTTCTCATGAGAGCTATGTATCCAGTAAATCAATCAGGAGACTGTCTCTATCTGCACTATGAAGTAAGGGCTCCTACATTCTGTGCAACATCTAGTCTCAATCTATCAGCTTCCGTGGTGCACTTTCTACCATTTCTGATGGATGGCTCTACATGAGTGGATTCCTCCACTCCATGAACCTCCTCATGTGGTTGATCCACATCTTGAGACTCATCTTTGGGAACCAGCAGTTTCTCCTCTGAATGTAAGTCTAGCTCCCTCTCAAGAGACAATTTCATGGCTTTCCCCTCATCAAATTTTATATCCCGTCGCATAATAGTCATCTTAATATTAGGAAAATACACACGATAATTATGGGGTGTTTCTGTGTACCCCAAAAATATCCCAACTTCAACAGTCGACTCTAGCTTCTTCCTAGCATTCTTGGTCATATGCACATAAACAGATGAGCCAAAAATCTTAAAATGAGAAACATCAGGTTTCTTACCAGTGAAAGCTTCTTCAAGTGTACTCATGCCAAGTACTCTATGAGGATAATGGTCTTTCACATAAATCACAGTATTGCATGATTTCACCCACAAATGCATTGGTAGGCCCTGATCATGCAACATCGCTCGTGTTGCACCCACGATCATTATGTTCTTCCTCTCCGCGACCCCATTTTTTTGTGGGTTATGAGGCACTATGAGTTCTCTTCTAATTCCTTCTTTGTTGCAAAAGTCTTTGAATTCGTTAGAGATGTATTCCCCACCATTATCTCTCCTTAGAGCCTTCACTTGCTTTCCCAACTCTTTCTCCACCAATGTTTTAAACTCACTAAACTTTGAGAATGTTTGATCCTTCTTTTGCATGAAGAAGATCCAGCGTTTATGAGAAAAGTCATCAACAAAAATAACATCATACTTATGTGTGTTGTTGAAGCAACCAAGAATGGTCCACACACATCTATGTGAACTCTCTCTAGGATCACCAAAGCACGGTTATCATTTTCATGAAAGGTGGACTTTACATACTTCCCCGTGGTGCAAACCTTGCACTGATCTAACTTAGCAAGTGTTCCCATTGGAAGTCCAGTAGATATTTGTTGCATGATTTTCAAGGCTCCATGATGAAGATGGCCCAATCTGCTATTCCATAATTTTCCCTCATCCTGGCTCACAATTTTTTATGCCTTTCCCATCATGGAAGCGTTGCCATCTACCTCTATCTTGTAGATATTCTTAACTCGAATCCCTATATTCTTGACTTGACTCATTGTTTTATGTTGCAGGAAGGCTTTTCCATCGCTGAAAACAACATCATAGCCTCTGTCCTCCAACATTTCGACTAAGACAAAGTTTTTCTTCAAACCTGGAACATGCATAACATCTTTCAATTGAAATGGTTTACCTGACTCCCTCTGAAAGGTAATGGTGCCAATTCCAGTTGCATTGTATCATCCATCGTCACCCATCTCTATATGCATTTTGAGATCTCTCTCCTCCAAGTCACTAAAAATATCCTTATCTCTCATCATGTGGAAGGAAGCGCCACTATCCAAATACCACACCAATCCCAATGAACTTGATGCCATGCATGCGATCAAGGAGAAGTCAAGTTCAAATTGCAAGGCAAGGTCCTCACCATCTACAGATCCAGCAGCCTTCTTGTTCTTCTTCTTCTGTGGACAGTTAGTAGTGAGATGCCCATGTTCATGACAGTGAAAACACTTCGCTTTGGACAAATCCATATTCTTGTCTTTAGACTTAGATTTTGAATGGAATTTCTTCCCCTTCCCTTTCCTTTCATTGGCATCCAAATCATAATCCTTCATCATCATGCTTTGATTAATATCCATCTCTGGTGTCCCATCTAAACTCCTTATGCACCAAATCCGACCATAGTCATTCCCAATATGGCAATTTTTCCCTTCCATTGACAGAGTATTGATAATTGTGCCAACTCTTGGGAAGTCCTAGGAGATCCAAGCTCACCAAATCATCATCAGCAATTGTTATACCCACACTCCCTAGCTCATCCCAACATTGGAAAAACTTTGTGAGATATTTTGGAATGGAGTCACCCTTCTCCATCTTGATCTTCCTGAGTTTATCTTTGAGCGTCAATTTCCTATGGTCATTGTTGTTTTGGAATAGATCCATCAAAGTATTCCACATTGCATATGGGGTGAATTTCCCATGGATTCTTGAGACAATGTGGTCTCGTACTCCATCCAACAGGATCATCCTTGCCTTTGCCACTTTCTTTTGCCATGCATCAAGATTTGCAGTGTCTACAGCATCTGGCTTAGGAACATATTTGTTAATGAATTCCTTCAAGCCATTGTCTTCGAGTAATGCTTCCATCCTATCCTTACAAGAAATGTAGATCGAGCTGACATTGAGTGAATACTCTAACCTCAAGACATTAAAAGCTATTTCGATCTTGAATCAGTTGTAGCACCAAGAAAGTCTTTCTACAAATTCGAATTATATCCAATCACAAACTCAGTTTCTGCAATGTTTTGCGCTCTGATACCATTTATAAATTTAATACAAATTATGTATTGCCTAGATTCTCCTAATCTAACAATTATATGCCACTGTTAAATATAGAATCATTTCTACAAATATTCTTGCGGAATTTAAAACATGATCGCCAATTGCAATATCAAGAAGAAAGATCAATCACACATAACACATATGTTTTATCGGGAAAAAATAAATCTAAAAAACCCACTATCATATATTATGTATATATCATGGATCATGAAACAATCTCATAAAAAACTCTAATCCAAGAGCTCTCAGTAAAATATACAATCGTCTCACACCGTCATACAAAAATTGACAAATTCATGTGCCAATTTACTGCTTCCACACAGCCTGCCTCCTCTACGCAATCCTTGCTAATGGAAATTTCTGCAATGAATGAATCCCTCTTGCCTAGGTTGCGCATTCCTCATTGGCACATCCAATGTCTGTGTGGCTACATGAGTGAGCCCACTAAAGTCACAACTGATAGTCAAACTGTCATTTTCACCTGTTATCTCAACTGGGTATCCACTGGATCTGACATGCATGTAGTTAATAGTGGAAAATATCCAGTTGCATGTGAGATCACTGATTGTGAATTAATTAATAATTAATTCACTAATCTCTCACTAGTGTAATTTTAGTGACAACTAGTACAACTGATCTTAACTCACTTAACTGAGTTAAACTACTTTAAAACTCACATAACTACACATATAACTTTGTTACAACTTCGAATCACTCAGTTACAACTAATTTGACTTGCATGTCCCACCAACCAACCTTTGAACTTGAATTTCCTATAGCTAATTGATTTTCCACTTCAGTTAACTATTTCCAAGTGCTCATTGATAATAGACTAATTATTTATTGTCCAACTATTATTAAGGGATAATAATAGTCGGCATACATCTATAAATAGAACATCATCTATAAATAGACTTCCACCTAAAAATAGCCTGAGGCTCCATCCTAGTGTAGGTGCATAATTTTCACTAGGATCTTCTTGTTGAATCTCAACATTCGTTTCCAGTGAGGTAATGGTCATCTGAGAAATATAAACAAAATACTAAACCACATATGTTGTTCATCTCCTTACATGCCCCATCGTAGTATCCCCAAGGTAAAGTTTTGTTGATTACAATCTCTCCTATCTGACAACACTCTTTATTTCCTTGAGAATATTTGTAAATAGATAGGAGAGCCAAAGCTTCCCAAGAAACTTTGAAAGAAGGATAATATTTTTCATAAAAAAATGCACACATTATGTGCCAACCAAATCCCCCAGTCAACTATAATCGAAGGATATCTAATGGGTTTCAAATAAGGATGAATGAAAAGATCACAAACTTTTTATTTTTTTATCTTTTACTACCGAAAAGTTATTGTACTTATGAAATTTTAAAATTCTTAATATTCCTAATTCTGTAGGAATTTCATTGCATTCTATATAGAATCTTGGAAACGTCCTCATAGCAAGGGAATGCTAGGAATTATTACTCTCAAATATACTTTAGGGTTTCCAATAAGGAATTTTAGGAATTGTTTCTCTCGAATATACCTTAGGGTTTCAAACAAAAGTATTGTAACATCTCAATTTTGATCCTTAGAATGAAATGTAATGTAAATATGTGAATTAGGATGTGATCCAAATAGTATGGTCGAGGGCCAATGAAGGTAAATGATGTAAATTAAATTTATAAATAAAAATGCATGGTTAGCTACAAGACAGGGGGACTGAAATTATCGGGGGATATGAATCCATGAGAGAGGAACGAGAAGTAGCTAAGGGAGGAAAAGGAACCAACAAAAAGAATATTATAATATTTTATCAGAACCCAAAGCCATTGCCTTATCTTATGTATAAAACATATTATCCTTGAGATACATGAAAACTACTTAGGCAAGATTTCCTTTAGTTCCATGTGGTAATTTAAATACATGCATATTTAATTCTTATTTTTGGAGAACTACCATCATGCTGACAATATTCTTCCCATTATTCCATCCACCTCTATACATTAATGTTGATGGTAGAAATTGCAAGAGAAAGGGATCCAATCTTGTAAGGGGGATGAATTGTATGATTATTATGATCATTGATACTAATCATCCTTGTAGATCCCATCATTGAGATTTTCTTGGCTAGTCTGTGTTGTATCCTAGGACAAAGAGTGTGACAACCCTCTAGATTGGATTCCAGAGAAGGGGGTCCACTTCTATAGGTTGTGTAGACTAAAGTGTGAAAGCGATATAGTGATGTTGGTAGCCCTACATATTTTCACCTTTTAAAGCGACAAACAATAAATTATGTAGCTTCCTACGCATGGTCATATGGTTATTTCTTTTCGAAAGAAATTTTTGAAACTATGAATATGATGTTTCGGTTATTCCTAGTGTTTTCCTTTCTTCATTTTTATGCTTCGTTCATGACTAAAATCATGAATGAAGCATTGAAACTTATGATTGTATTACCATTTTATCTAAGGTTTATGAAAGACAGATGTCTTTACAGGTTTTTTAATGAAGGATATTTTCGTTGTGAAGCTCATCTTGTTGATTGATTTAAGGTAGCTCATCGATTATGAAGTATGCTTTGAATTTTGTTTGAAACACCAAGGATCCATTGAAATTAAACTATGTTATATATCATTGTGGCTCTTGGTAAGACCTATTCTTGTCACTACCCTTTGGTTCACAAAAAAAAATTCCTCTCCTAAACTTTAGAAATCAACCCCACCTTGTTGCACAATGATAAAAGTTGAATGAACCTGGTCGTAGCCTGTACCCTGTGAGAGGTGGAAGTCCGACAATGATAGGCCCGTCATTTCAAGCTAAGTCTCGGGTTTCGTATGTACTCTTGGTACTCATTTTGAAAAATGCATTTCCTTTTGTATTGAAGAACCCATTTTCATGCACGCTAGGGTATTGATGAGTTTTGTTTATGAGATTTCACTCTGGTCTTGTCTGTTCCAGAAACCTTTCATACTCACTGTGTTTTTATGTCTGTGTTTTGAACCCTCATGGCCCCGGTCATAAGGATTGAGCCCAATGGCTCACAAACCCTTCTCCTGTGTGATGATGCAAGGGAAGTGTAACGACCATTAATTATTGATATGAATAATTTAATAAATAATCCTAAAAATTAGCTAAACTATAATTAATTATTAAATAACCTTAATTAATTATCTGTTATTAATTAATTAATTTTGACTATGATTAGTTTAAGTATGATTAACTCTTTAATTAATGGTTAATGATTAATTTGTTTATTAATTAATTAATTGATTAATTAAGTATTAAACAAAGGGGGGGAAATAAAATATAATGTTAAATGGGGTTATGTATCCCATAGGGGATAACGTAACCAATACATAAAAGGGAAACATTTAAATAAGGGATAAGGCAATTAATAAGGGATAAGGCCTTTACGAATGGGATAAGGTGTAATAAAGAGTTAGGTGGGAGTTAATGGAGGGGGCGGTGAAGGAGGAATAAGGGAGGTGGAGAAGGATTAT
>ML777090.1:1119412-1143042 GCA_009831015.1 Picea engelmannii
TTAAACAAAGGGGGGGAAATAAAATATAATGTTAAATGGGGTTACGTATCCCATAGGGGATAACGTAACCAATACGTAAAAGGGAAACATTTAAATAAGGGATAAGGCAATTAATAAGGGATAAGGCCTTTACGAATGGGATATGGTGTAATAAAGAGTTAGGTGGGAGTTAATGGAGGGGGCGGTGAAGGAGGAATAAGGGAGGTGGAGAAGGATTATGGAGGGGGTCATTCATTCATTCATGCTAGGAGACGGGAGAAGGAAATCCTATGAGAGGGGAAGCTTGGAGGATTGGAGAGTGAAATCTACAGTGGGATTTACAGTGCACCGGGGGGCTGCAGAGGTTTTGGGCTCGGAGGGCTAGGACACCCATTGATGTCCTAGGGCTAGGCGTACTAGTCGGTAGGGTGGCTGGTTTTGGGGTGTCCTAAGGAGCAGTGTCAGGTTCAAGCGGCGGATAGCATCAGAGTGAGGTATGTAAATTGTTAGTAAATTTTATTTATTGAAATATTGGATTGAATGTGCTAGATTAAGTGAATTAATAGTAAATTTTAAATTTACTATTCTGTTCTAAATTAATGGTAGTTATAATTAAATTAGAGCATTACAGGAAGACCTTAAAGGTCAAGACTGGCTCAAATTTCTTGAGAAAATCCAAGGTTTTAACTTTCAAACTGCCCAATAATTTACCCTCTCTTTTGATGGCCGTCGAGCCAAGGTAGGAGCCGTTCAGATCAAGGTCACCAAGGAATTTTTAGGCCATGTGACAGGTCTTCCACTTAGCAGGTAGAAATGGTTTAAAAACGCCAAGGTAGAGGAGGTACCATGGAGCCTGTTCTTTACCTCTAGGAAGATCATGTGTTGTAATAAAGGCATGCCCATATCCTTGTTGAAAACTCGGTGGCATGGTTTATTAGCAATTCTGAGACAATTCGTCACATGCGAGGGTCGCTTTGGCCTTGTTTTCCTGTATCATATACGATTGTTGATGAACTTCATCAGTTTTTAGTTGAATATGCCTTTTTATTTATTAAGAAGTCTATATAAGATGGCCAAAAGGTATAAGAGACAACGTTTAAATTCTAGTCTGTTACATCACAGGTTGATAAAGATGTTGTTGGTTCATCAAGTAAAATTGCAAAATGATAATTGGGATGCCTTCCTAATTCAAAATGGTTTCATTACACCCAGTCCCGTAAAGGTTGATAAGCCCATGATGGAAGAAACCACAATCCCTGCCACTGACAGAGCAGTTCCTTCATCTAAAGAATCCTGTGATACGGCCATCCTCAATGAGCCTAAGCCCAAGCAAACAGATGATGAACCAGCAGCCTTTGAATTGCATGACCATGAGCATCACATCTACCCTAACATCTCTACTAAAAACACATACAGGCCTTCGTACAAATTGTCTAAGGGTGACACGGATATAGGGTTTAAAAATAAAAGGGAAGGTAGGTTAATCTCTAGGAGCCTATGAAATAAATCGAACTCTCATATGAGCTCGATCAAAATGATCGAGGTCCATGAGAGATCTAATTCTAAGATCGAGATATTCTTGGTCGAAGAAGACCCTCCTTTCCTCAAACCAGATCTAGGCCAGGCCTATAATTTCGTAGATATATTACCACCCTGCTTGAATCACAGCCAAGGATTTCCAGGTATCAAGATTGATAAAAAAACCATAGGCAACAGTGGATACGTTCTGACACATGAGCGTGGATATCCTCAAACAGCTACCACTGATCCACAGTGTGAATTTTGTTTGTTTTGGATCGATAAGTATTACACAGACATACCTACTCTTCAATTGCAAATCAAAACCCTCACTACTCAGAACGACTCATTAAAGGATGAAAATCATAGGCTAAAGTCCATTGTTCAAAGGCAAGGCAAGCGTTTGGAAGGGACTGGGAACATAATAGTAAAGAATGTGGAGAGTGTTACAACAGTAGTTAACTTTGAGATCTTGCGAATCAAATTTGGCATGCAGTTAAGAGGTAAAGATTTGATTGATTTCCTTGGTTGTATTTTATTTATTTATTTTCAATTATATAGATTTAATTTGATTTATTTTGTTAAAATAAAACTATCTATAGAATCAGTTGATTTTGTAGCTAGTTTATCTTCATTCGAATTTGTGGAAATTATTGGTTATAACAATATCTAAACTCCTTTATTTTCATTTTTTTTTTCAGGATATCAAGTAATTGGTGGTGATATCATGTTATGGACTATGTCTGAGATCATTTGGTGTATCTTTTGTAAACAGAAAGAAGTTTATTTTAGTTTTGAGAAATACAGTGTGATATGGAGTGGTTATTACCCTCTATTTTGTAATTAGCAAATAATTTTTGAGATTTAATCTTATCCCACAAGATAAGATGTTTAGATTTTCTAAACTCTTTAAATACTTGTAATTTCTGTAATCAAGACATCTTGGCCTGGGGTTGAAGGTGGACAATTATTCACAAATTCGGACAAAACATATATTTACATTTTGGCTTTAGCTTTCTGTAAATGGTGTTTTTGTTTATGGTTTGTTTATCCTGAGAAATTAATAGTTGTTGATAGATTTAGTCTTCACAATTTGTTAAGCTATTGGGATAATTTCTTTAAAAGATTGTTCACATTTTGATGCTTCAGATAATATATAGAGTGATCATTTATTCAACTCAAATACAAGATTTATCTTTAATTTTTTGTTGAATGTTTAAATGCAAAGTTCTTACAATAAGATTTATCTCACTGTAATTGCTTGTAAATCATAAGATCACAGCGACTATTTGTATCATACATTATGTTACTAAAATTCAATTTCCAGCACATTTCTCTGTATTTATTCAGAACAATTTCAAGGTTCATTGCAGGATGTTGACACGAAGATTAAATTTTTCCACCCTTTAAAAATGAAGCTTCATCTTTTCATGAGCCATGGAGCCGCCCTTAGTACAAAATAGAAAGGAGTCAGAATCACCCGTTCCTTTTCAGGTTTTGAAATTTGGTTCCTCTCGAGGTGTGATCTTCAACTATCCCTTTTTCCTGGCGCCGAAATCCCAAAGCCATTTCAAAATATTAAGAAATATAACGTAAAAACGGGGAAGAAATGAATGTTAGTTTTTTCGTTGTTTACCACAAAGCACTCTTTAATTTGTAATTAATCAAATCCCTAAACACAATTATCTCTCCCTTAGTATTTTGTGATTCATTTTTCTCTCTGCTAAAGCATTTTCAAACTCTTCTCCTTTGAACTCTCGGTCCTCGATTTTTCGAAAAGTAAAAAAATTAAAAAGTAATTGTCCATTAATCATGATTAATTAAAGTTTTTTAATACGAATGATTAGTGCCTCACTAATCCCATCACAATTTCACAATCCAAGGTTTACTTGTGACAATCCCATCGCAATTTCGCAATCTGAGGTTTACTTGTGACATATCCCCTAACGGCAAGATCCCCGAAGTTCTGAAATGAGAAATCGTGTTTTCTTTAAACAAACCCTAAGATTAAAAGATTAAGTTGTTTTCAAAACATGATTAATGATGACTAAACTACTTTTCACTTTTTGAGAATTAAGGAAGGCAGTGATTCTCAGGTTTTCAGTTTTGAAATCATCGATATACGACAGTATTAATAATGGGTAAATGCAAATATTTTTGACGTGAATTCGTATCTCTAAGAATATCTTTCAGATTAAAGCATTTATTTTTCATCGATGGTATTAGTACGCTCGCTACAAAAAAAATTTAGAGATTAATAAAGGTTATGTGTGTCGAAGTTCATTCTTAACCTTTACCTATGTAGCAAGTCACATTTTCCCAGTTTTATACACTTTTCTTTATAAACAGGTTTCTGGTCCAGTATAACCACCATGGCACCCAAGAAGGCCACCAAGAAAAATGAGGAAGTTGTAGAGGTCTCGAGTCCAGACAGAGATTTTGTATCTGATACAATATTGCATGCCATTGATTCCATAAAATCCTGGAGGCAGATTTTTGAAACTCTCGATTATGAAATTAAGAACTTCCCCCATGATGCCGACAACAAACTCTGGGATATAGCGGAGTTTAAAATTCACAAGGTGGCTACGTGGCCATGACTCTTGACTTACAATGACATGATTAGTTGGGCTTTAGAGCAAGCGAGCATTCAGACGAGGAGCATTATGGACAGTCGATGGGTCATCATCGGCTCCTTTAGACTAGAACATATACAAGTAATGTATAAATTGCCTTCCTATCCCAAATACATTTATAATAAAGATTTCATCGGTGAGTTTCAGAGGAAAGAATGTTTTGAGTCAGACCAAACGTATCCTGACATAATAAAAGACTGGTGGAGAAATGAAGAAAAATTCAGGTCTGACACGCATGGTGTTTACACCACAGCATCTTTAAATGAGTATATGGTTTATGTGGCGATGATCTTATGTAGGCTTTATGGTAAGAAAAGTCCTACCCACTTGCCAGTGGAATGGGTACCTCTTTTTCGTGAGGTTGTAGAAGGTTACAGCTTCAATTGGGATAAGATTTTATCCAATAACATAGTGAGAGAGGTTATGAAATACCAGACTGCAAGATCAAAAGGCCAAACAGTAGCCTTTTATATGTCTTCATACATCATGGATGCTATATGTTTCTCAACTCCTTTCCCTTTGATGAATTGGAGCTGGAATCCGACTTACATGGAGCCTATTCATGAATATCATTCTAAAATTTGGGAAGAAAACACTAAGGATTCATTCTATGAGATTTGTCATTTCATGGTAATTCCACTACACCAAATTCTATAGGACTATGCACCCCCCCGCATTTCAGAGTTGGTCATAGGGATCCTTCGGGCAATTGTTGACTAGTTTATAGAGGAAAATTTCTTCTACATAAAAGTTTTCAGATGTTTGATTCCTCCACATGCACTCCTAAAATTCCTCCCTAACAGACTAGTGTGTAGGGAGATAGCTTATCAAATAGTAACAGGTGGAATAGGGATAGAATTAAAGACAACTCAAAAGAAATCTTGGCCTATTTTTCCCATTCAGATTGGAAAATTTTCACTTCTCAACTTGGGTTATTCCAAGGTTGAAGTAGCAACACTGGAGGATGTCAAATTGGTAGACCTCGATCATAGGAAGCATAATCCTTATCAGTTAGTGGGGAAACACATGGCCCACTGCAATATGAAAGAATATGAACATGAGAAGTCCCCTTGGGATGACATGTTCAAAGGGACTAAGACTTATAAAGAGGTGTTATAATGAGTACAGACACTGTTGTTCGACTTGAAAGCTAGTTTTTAGACCTTTCAAAAGCATAGACGGAGTGGTCTTCCCAAAGTACTTCAAGGAGAAGAAATCACCCTTCCCCAAGAACAATAAAATACTCCCCCAGGCTTCGAACAGGAAGCACAGGAGAAGGGAAATCATGAAAATGTCCCACAGGATACTGAAAGGCCCCCACAAAATAAAGAGGCCTTATAGATGAAAAAACTAGACACAGAAGCAGAGAGGAGGTCTGGGATACCTCCCGAGTCTAGTAAGCTTACTCCCCCTTCATCACTTGTTGTTGATGTCAATATGCCTAAGGCAATAGAAGGGAAAGGATCTACAGAGCTAGGAAGTCCCATAGATTCCTTAACCCCCTTACAGTCTACCTTTGGATTCCCACAGATGGGCACCATATTTTTTGATGACCTCACCTCTATCTCCATAGATGAGATTCCTCCTTCTGATTATTTTTTCAGCAGAAAGAGGAAGGTTGTCCTGAAATAAAATATGTATATAAAGGAGGGGGGTATGGTAAAAAAGAATAAATTCTTGCTAGATGGAGAGAATTTGGAGGAGGAGGATTTCACTACAGAGATAGCAGGTTCCATGGGATCCATAGCAACAAAAAACTTTTTTACCGTGGAAAACATGAGAACGAGGATAAAGAAGAGTAATAACATGATATCTCAATTACAGGATCAGTTAAAGAATGTTGAAAATACCATCAGAGAAGAGATGAGTAAAAGATTGGAGCAGAGCAGGGTTGTCAAAAGGCTAGAAATTCAATCACTCAAATCAAGCCTGGATGAAATGAACCAGAGGATACAAGCAAGTCAGGTGCAGGTTTCTCAGCAAAAGGAGCATGTAGAATAGTTACAGGCTAAGTTAAATTTGATGGAAGGTTGGGTTATAGATTTAAAGGATTTCCAGACCCTCTCGCTAGAAACACATACAAAGATATAAGTCGAGCAGCAGAGACCGATCTCCAAAATAGGGATCATCCAGAATTACTTTCAAGAGGTAAGCAAATCTATTGATAATATTATTTTACTAGAAAAGGAAGCTAAAGCAGCAAGGAATACTTTCCAGAAAGTGGTTGCATGTTCAGGGAATAAAGATGTGATGAAAAATCTAAAGCTCTCTGTCATGGAACAAATAAAAGGAGACATCATGCTCAAGGTATGGGAAACAAATATATCTGACAGAAAGAAGATATTCAAAGAAATCAGAGAAGATTGTGAAGGAATCTTTGATTCTTTGGATAAGCAAGCATTAGGCATTGAAAAAAATGACTGCTTCGAGTCACTGGGGAAGATAAACATTGAAAAATAGTAGTTGGAATGCAAAGAAGGTTTGAAGAAGATTCAGATTGAAATATTACAATTGAAGGAAATCGATGCCAACCTAATAAACAGATGGTTGGTACAACCCAGTTTAAAATTGCAAGTGATCAAGTTTTCCGACCAAGGTTTTGAAGACCGGCTCCCAAAGGTACAAAGAAAGTTTTATCTATTTGAGACTAAAGATATTCCAACACCTCCTAGAAACTTTGTCAATTTTCTAGAGAAATGTATTGAATGTGTAGCATCAAAGGAGGGAGAGACTTAAACTAAGCAATGAAGTATCATTTGGACACTCATACTATTGGAATGATAGATAAACATGAGTCAGTCGTGCAATGGTTAAGGTTGCAGTTTTGTAAATATTTTTCTCCTAGAAAGTAGGAGATTGTTAACCATCAAGTATGGATGACCTTGTATAAATACAGGGAACGAATACTAAAACAAGGATTTTAGATCTCTCCAAAAAAACATTTTTGATGAAGTAATTTTGAAGAGACTCTAAATTAATAGAAATGTAGATTGAAGATTCCAGATCTTGTCACTTCTGAGTTATGTGTTTCCCTGTCATCTCATATTTCTTATATATGTTTAATTGATGAATGCTTAGCTACAATTTAGTACAACCTCTACTGTGGAAATTATTATTCTTGTTATTTCAAATCATTTATAGTTTTCCTCTGTATCCGTTATCAACAAATACAAGACCTGTAGATGCTTACATTTCAACATCATATGCTTCATTAATATTTTTCTCATTTCATAGTCTTCTATTACAATGTGAGATTCCTCTAAAATTGATGCCTCACTTTGCTAATAGCTTTATGTTTTTCTCCATATCATGCATGTTTCGTTTCTTTAAAATTTAACTCAGATACAAGAAAAGGCCTACAATTTGGTCATACTATTTATTTGTGTTTTGACATCATTCTCGTTACATTGTGCAGTAGAGATAACAAGCCTAAAAAGAAAACACGGAACTTTATCCTCCTTTACTTTCCTCCTTCATGACAGTACCAATTGCAAGGCAGCCTAACATCGAGCCCGGTCTCTCGGATCAAACCAACATTGCTCTAAATTTCTTTAACGTTATTTTACAAATAGCAAATAACCGAGTTGACTTAGAACGTTCATGGGAAGAAATTGAGAGAGATATCAGTATCCACAAAAACTAGGAATTTTGACAAAGACAGTTGAGAAACTGACAATAGCCTTTACCTTTTTATCAGTATTTTTTCTATTCTTAGCTCCCTCTATTTTTTCATATGCCTTGACATTATACTTTAAACCCTTAAAGTATAAACTCATGAACAACATCTTTTTGGCGCCGTTGTCGGGGAATGGAGAAACGAAGTTTTTTCCCTAGGGAGAACGACATTGACGCTTTCTTTCATTGATAGTGAACAAATTTTGAAAAACTTATAAGGCTACCTTTGTCTTTCACTTGGCAAATCCACATTGTTTAAGCTGGCTCTTAACCAGAAAAACACCAGAAAGAATCTAGACAACAAGCAGATTTTACCTTTTTCGAACCCCGAAAAAATTCTAAAATCAAGAAGATACTTCCGCCAGACTGTCTCATCCACAAATAAAAAATTTCGACCTAAGTTTACACAGTCTGACTCAGAAGATCAACGCGGTGAATCAAGTATTCCACCCCTTTATGGGAAATACCCCATTGATAAAGTCACACCCCCTGAATCAGATCTGGTTCTTCCAGTCTTTGAGACCAAGGCTTTATCATCCTTTTCCCACACCGATAGAAAACAAAGAGTTGCCTCACTTCCTGTAGCAATTCATTCTCCCTCCCTTCTCGAAGTTCGGTTTCCTACATCTCAAAACTCAAACAATTATCCTATATATCTTGACTCAACTTCTGTTGATTTTCCTGTATTCTCACCCTGTGGTTCTGAAGGAACCAGTCCACATTTCCCAAGCTCTTCTTTCTCAAGTTTCTTCCCCTTCGATAATCAACTTCTTGAAACTCATCATTACAAGCCCCAGACTTTAACCGTTAACTCCACAATGGTCGCAACCGGAGGAGGTGGGTTTGGAGGTGTTGTCGCGGGTGGTCAAGGAGGAGGAGCGGGCAGCCAAGCACCGCCTCTTCAGATATTTGCAAAATTTGTTGCAATATACACCCCTCTGGTTCTACCGGTCCCTCTCCATGATTTACCAGAAAATTACATGCCTGCCTAAGTTCATGGGAGAAGGCGACTTGACAACAGCTGAACCCATAAATTTTTTCGATCAATTCGCTGACATTCTTGGATTGGAACATGAAGATGTTTACTCCAGACTCTTGGTTCAAACTTTTGAAGGGAAAGTAAGAACCTGGTTTCGAGGCCTAGCCGTGAGATCTATACCATCATATGATGAACTTGAAAACACTTTTATCAGACAATGGGGTGAACAGAAAGACCATCTTTATTATCTGACTGAATTTGGAGCTCTTTGAAAGAAAAACTTTGAATCGGTCCTCGATTTTACACAATGGTTAAAAAAATTGTATAATAAGATCCCAACCGAGGTCAATACCTCACAACCTATAGTGAAAGTGACTTTCGTTGGAGCTTTTGACCCCAACTTCTCCTTGTTATTAAGGGAGAGAAGATCAGTAGATCTTACCAAGATGCAAGATGATGCCCACAAAATTGAATCTAATATGATGGCATCAGGAAAGATGAAAGCTAAATTCAATATGGGAAACAAAGAAATCAAGAGATACAGGGAGCAAGGAGCACCCTCTGGATCAGGAAGATCTTTAAAGGACAAAATGGACGATATGGCTAGAATCATCAAAGAACTGTCAAACAAAATATTGAGAATGGAACTAGAACAAGCTAAGAATGAACATTACCCTAGAAAGGAGTTCAGAAAGAACCCTGACCCTCAAAACCACCAAAAACAAATTAAGAATGAAGATCAAAAGATCCAATCTCCTTTTAAAAGTGAAAACTTTGTAGGAGGACAAGACTTGGAGGATTTCGAGGAGTTAGAAGAGGATATGAACAATCTTGGCGATGACTACCTACAACCTTACATAACAAGACACGATTATGAAAAGTCTTTGACTACAGAGTGTGGGACCAAGAGTAGCAAGAACGGTAGTGTTTCGGAATATTTGACCTATCAGGGAATAGCGGATGGGATAATGGCTAAACTTCACCAGAAATACAACCTGAGACCTAGAAATACGGTTTCCGCAACCGTTCCAGTTAAAAAAATACTGTCGAGGTTTGAAATTGATGAACCAGTTTCAAAAAGCATTGAGAAACAGACTAAAGGGACTAAGGCCGCTAACATCCATTTTACTAAAACAAAGACAGTGGAAACGCCACCCTTGAGCATGCAAAAACAAGATACCCCTGTTACCGAAAGAAAGGCCCCTCAGCCAAGGACAACTGAAAAGAAAGGGTTGGAGGTTCAAAACATGGAAATCGACAAAACCATTGGAATTTTCAACCTAGAAAATGAAATCAATAAGATCAAAATTCCTATTCCTCTTGTAGAACTGGCTAAAAACCTGATATATCGAAAACAAATTGCTAAAATGATTAATTTTTCAGAAAATGAAATTCAGGTCGATGTTATAAACTTAGAGGATGAAAAACCTAACATAATTTTTGGCCCAAATTTCGAAGGTGCCAAAGACATTATTGCCCCTTTCTACATTACTTTGACCACTCTCGACCATCTACTCCATATCTGCATGATAGATTCTGGGGCATCTCACAATGTGATGCCTAAAGCAATAATGGATAGACTCGGCCTTGAAATCACCAGGCCTTATGGAGATTTATATTCTTTCGATTCAAGAAAAGTCAAGTGTATAGGTATGATAAAGGACTTAGTTGTAAACCTTGCACAAATACCTTCAAAAAGTGTCTTAATGGATGTAGTTGTTGCAGATATACCCCCAAAATATGGCATGCTCTTGTCCCAATCTTGGGGTGCCAAACTTGGAGGTTCCCTTCAACTTGATATGACATACGCAACAATTCTATTTTTGGGGGGCTAGTTCACACGGCTGTACAGGGAAACCGGGTTAGCATTTACGGCCAGTGATCCTTTCAGCCCAAACAATTATCCTGTATATATTGTTGATCATGATTTAGGTAATTGTATTTTATCTATAGATGATGATGTGGATGCATGTATAGAAAAAAATTGTACAGAAAATAAAAAAGAAAAAGAACAAATAGAACAGGATGTGTATAACACTAGTGTTTGGAAAATGTTTTTTGACGGTGCCTCATCTTATCTTGGAGTTAGGGTTGTGATGTGCGTCCACCCGGGCACCTACCTCAGCAGGTCCCGCGCCTGACCTCCCGGTCTTAAGGATCATTCAATTTCCTCCCTTGATCTGGAGTGGCTCCTCTGATTCCCACTGGAATCTCCTTCGAAAATTGACCCACAGGTCTTTTCGACACTTTACAGTCTTTAGGCCGGTCACTGTTCTCTTCGAAGACAAAAGACTAGAGAATCTTGTTTTGGGGTTTTCAAACTCCTGATGTCTCGACCCTTTGGTTCCAATTTCCCAGCCTCTAATATCTCGATGTGCTCCTTTGTTTCCTTAGCCCGAGCTATGCGTTTAGTCCACGCAACCTCCTCTTATATGACCGCAGTCATATTCCTTATCGGGATTCGAGATTTCTGATGTCGAGGTGTATGTGAGTCCTTATTTCCCAGACCCCTGATTACCAATGCGACGTCCTTGAAAGCCTTTCCATCGTAAACAAAATCAACGGCGGTGAATAGTCACTGAGATCAACATCTCCAGATCTCCCTCGGGGTTTCACGACTTCAATTATCGAAATACTTTGGCCTTCGATTCCCTCGATTTCACGAATGTCGATTTCCCGATCACTTCGATCTCGACCACGCGTCCTCAAGAATGGATAGTTCTTATATTCTTTGGGTTTTTCACCCTAGAAATTCTCGATTCCCTTGCTACGATGATACGACGTCAACTGGGCCCCACACGGAGCTCTCCTCTTGTCGGGAAATCGAACTTCACGGTTTCAACTTGTGAGAGTATCCTATCCTCAAGACCTACGAAATGTTGATCCCTGACTCTCTTCAGATTTCTAACATGCATCCCAAGTGATGGATGTCTCTGAACTCGTCGAGATTTTCACGATGGATTTCCCCAACTTCTAGTCCACGTGACTCTCGATTTCCTGAATCCCGACGCCTCAATATCCCTACGCCTCTTGGGGTTCTTACTCTGCTCACGAGGGTTTAAACCCTATGCAACTCCTATCAGATCGAACGGCTGACGGATAACTGATCAACGATCCAACTACTCACGACCCCTAGATCTTGAACTCCGAACACGACCGTAACCTCCTCGCTTCTTTGGTAGATCCAACGGCTGACAGGATTTTGCAAATATTCTCCACAAGATCCTAACCGTCGATCTCTTCCTCTTTGATGTTTTCTATAGGAGAACCCATTATTCCTCTGTGAAAAATGGTCCTCCTGCACGTAACTTTGCAGCGCCTGTTCAAACACTCCACAGCACAGACTACCTGTGCTTCTCTTCGACAGGATTGGAAGCCTTGCCCTTCCTGAGCTTCACACAATTCTGAGTCTTCAAGAAGACCCTTGCACGCACTCCTCGTGGAAATCCTTGAACACTTCCAAGTGTTGAGTTCTTTCGACTCTGCGCACACCTGCAGCAACAGTCCTTCAATGCTTCGCTCAGATTCACAACTGAGACTTTCCTTAGCCTGCGCACTCCTTGCACGGCTCCTATAACCCCATTTCACTTCTAGGTGAACGAGAACAAGAGTTAAACTATCTGAGCCTTCTGTCAACGCACTCCTTGTGAACAACTTCAACTGCACTCCTTGCAGGAATCCTTGCTCAAATAGAGAAACAATTGAAACTCATTTCTTCTACTTCCTTTCTCAGATTTCAACACTTAGCAAGAAATCATCCATACATAACATGTAAAACAAATGCATAACAAGAAGTAAATACTCATGAGCATAGTATTCAGCATACATACACAGAGAACAAACACAACGTCATGAACTTGAATCAACTTCTTCTATTAATCCAAATAACTATACATGGGGTGTTTCTACACAGCTCTCTGCTTCTCTTCTATGCTCCAATGCTTCTAGCTATGTTACAATGCACAATGAGGGTGTCTATATCCCATTTCCCTCTTGCACTCTCAAACAGTCTAATCTAGAATTAAATTTCTATCTACCTGCATTAACTACTATAAATGCCTCCATCTACTTCAGACGAGAGCAGGGCGCTCAAGGTATGATTACATTATATCAAGGCGCCTTCATTAAATGATCTCATTTATATTTGGCACATCAACTTCAAGGGAAAATTCAAAAATTTGGTTGGGTTCGCCTAGTTGTCCTTTGTCTTCCGCGCTGGCTCACTTGATGTGAGGGATGCTCCTGCATCATACTCCCTAGCTTGAAAATTTTCATGGTCTCTTGTCCATGAGCTCCTACACGGTTTGTCCATGCTTCAGAATCTCTATTTCATTTTCCCATCTGGCATATTCAACTGGATGGTCCTTCCACTTGACCAAATATTCAAAGTATTCTTTCCTTCTGGTCTTCTTGCTGACTCTCTTGTCCAGTATGCACTCCATATGTGATCTCTTTGCAACTGGCATCTATTTTTTCCACTGAACCTATGGTTGTTCACCTTCTACTCTTGTTTCCTCAAGTTTATATGGGTATAAATCTGGGACATTGAATATCAGAGAAATTTCGATCCCATCGGGTAATTCAATCTCATAAGCATTCTCTCCAATTTTCTTCAAGACCTTACATGGTCCAATTTTATTCATTTTCAATTTATTATATGTTCCTCTTAGGAACATTTCTTTCCTCAAGTGCACTAGAATCAAGTCACCAACCTCAAATTGGAGTCATCTTCGATGTTGATCTGCTCTTCGCTTATACTCCTGACTTGAATTCTGCAATCGCTCCTTCACCCGACTGTGAAGTTCTTTCATCGCCTCCGTGAATTATTCTGCACTAGTGCTCCTAGTAGCAGTCTATTTTGAATCTCTCAATTCAGAAACTCCTCTCGGCTGCGTTCCATATACAATATGGAATGGACTCTTCCCTATGCTCCTGTTCACTGAGTCATTATAAGCAAACTCCGCCTATGGTAATATGTTGTCCCGCTAGCTGTGATGCTCTGCCACCAGGCTCCTCAGCAAGTCTCCCAGACTTATGTTCACCACTTTTGTCTGTCCATCCGTCTGAGGATGATAAGCTGAACTAAAAAACAAGTTAGTCCCCAGCTTCTTCCATAATGTCCTCCAGAAGTTCCCTATGAACTTTGTATCTCTGTCCGAAACAATACTCCTTGGTAAGCCGTGAATTTGAATGAATTCTTTGAAAAACAGGTTCCCAATGTGAGTCGCGTCATTGGTTTTTTGACATGGGATAAAATGTGCCATATTGGAAAATCTATCCACTACCACAAAGATCGAATCAAATCCTCTTTGCTTCCTTGGCAATCCCAATATGAAATCCATGCTAATTTCATCCCATGGCTTCTCAAGTATGGGCAATGGTTGATAAAAACCCGCATTCTGCTTCCTTCCCTTTGAATGCTGGCAAATTCTGCATTGGTCTACAAACCTCTTGACCTCTGATCGCATCCCTGGCCAAAAGTATGACTCTCTCAGCTTCACAAATGTCTTATCATGATCGAAGTGTCCAGCCAATCCTCCACTGTTTTTTTCCTTCAGAAAATTCTCCCTCATGGAGCAATTTGGAATACATAGTTGATTGCCCTTAAACAACAAACCTTCCTAGATCATGTATTCAGCCCATTTGCTGCTATCTCTGAGAACTGGATTCTTAGCTGCTTCATACGCTTCCTTAAATTCTGGATCATCTGTGTACATGTCTCTAAGATCATCAAAACCTAACATATTGATTTTGAACTCCTGCAACAACAAACACTTCCTGCTCAAAGCATCAGAAACTTTGTTAGAAGTACCAAAAATATGTTTTATCACAAAAGTGAAATTCTACATGTATTCAACCCATTTAACATGCCTCTAATTCAACTTTTCTTGTTGAGTCACAAACTGCAATGCATGGTTATCACTATATAAAACAAATTCCTTCGGAATCAAATAGTGCCTCCATTTCTTCAATGTCTGAATAATGGCATAAAATTCCTTATCATATGTGGAATACTTCACCTTCGCTTCATTCAGCTTCTCGCTGAAATATGCAATCGGTCTGTCATCTTGACTTAATACTGCTCCTATTTCAAACCCTCTTGCATCACATTTTACCTTAAATGTCTTTTGGAAATCCGGTAACACCAGAATTGGTTGTTTCGTAATCTTCCATTTCAACAAATTGAAACTCTTCTCAGCCTCTTCAGTCCAATGAAAATATTTATGTCTTTTATTCACTATATCCATCATTGTTGCGCTAATTCCACTGAAATTCCTGATGAATTTTCGGTAGAAACTAGCCAAACCGTGAAAACTTCTCACCTCAAATATGTTCCTCGGTGATGGCCAATTCTTGATTACCTCCACCTTATCTGGATCCATCCTCAACTCATTTGCCAAAATAAAAAATCCCAAATAAATGGGCTCTGTCTTCATGAATGAGGACTTCTTTATGTTTATCAGCAACTTCTCTTGATGTAATCTCTTCATCACAATGGCTAAATGCTTCAGATGTTTAGCTTCCGTTTTAGTGAAAATCAGTATATCATCCAGATATACGATAACAAATTTTCTGATGAAATATTTCAGGACTTCATTCATCAACCTCATAAAGGTACTTGGTGCATTTGTTAAGCCAAACGGCATAACAAGCCATTCATACAAACCCTCGTTTGTCTTGAATGTTGTTTTCCATTCATCACCTTCTCTCAGGCGAATCTGGTGATATCAACTTTTCAAATCGATCTTTGAAAAGAATTTTGCTCCACTTAAGCAATCCATCAAATCATCCATTCTTGGAAATGGGAATCTGTACCTGATAGTTATCTTATTAATCACCCTTGAATCAGTGCACATCCTCCAGCATCTGTCTTTCTTCGGACTAAGTACCGTCGGAACAACACACGGACTCAAGATTTCCCTGACTAATCCTTTGTCCAACGAATCCTGGACTTGTCTTTTGACCTCTTCATTTTCTTGCGGCATCAATCTATACGCGGCTTTATTTGGAAAAATGGCTCCGGGTATGAGATCGATATGATGACTCACACTTCTCATCGGTGGCAATGAACGAGGTAGTTTGTCCACTACTATGTCAGTGAACTCTTCCAGCAGTTCCTGAACTTCTTCTGGCAAAAATCGTCCACTCTTGTGCTGGTCAAAACAATTCTCAGTTTTATGACCACAAAGAATTGTGGTTCCTCCTTCTTCTTAACCTCCGTAATAATTTCCTTCCCACTCATGAGAAGCATTGTGTTGCCTACCTCCGGTTTTACTTCTTTATCCTTGATTGGAAGCAACATATGAGTTCTCTCATTCTTTTCTAGGGTGTATGTGTTCATCCTTCCATCATGAATCACATTTCTGTCATATTGCCATGGTCTACCCAGCAATAGATGAAAAACATCCATAGGAATGACATCACATAATATCTTATCATTATATCCCCCTATCTTAAATTCAACTAAGCACTGTTTGGTGAAATTTACCTGATGTCCTTTTTGTAGCCACGAAACTTTATATGGACTTGGATGATTAGTCATATCCAGCTCCAGCTTTTCTACCATCTCGGTTGAAACAATATTGTCAGTGCTACCACTATCCACAATGACCTTGCACACCCTATCCTTGGTCTTGCAAGCAGTCCTGAAAAGTCTGGTCCTTTGGACTGAACTTTCCACCTCTTTCTCTGGTGTCAAAAGGACTTTTTGCATAATCAGCGATCTTCCGCCTTCAGCGTCTTTTGTCTCAATATATCGCCTCTGTTCCTCAGCGATGTGAGCTTCTCCAGTTTCTTTATTTTTCTCTGGAAACTTGTAAGACTTGTGCCCATTCTTTCCACATGTGAAGCATGTAATTACTCCACCTCTTCCTCTTCCTCTACCTCTAGTACGAGGAAAAGTGTTGTTGTCAGCATAATCTCCTCTCTTCTCAGTATGTTGTCCTCTCTGTTCAGCATATCTCCCTCGTTGTGAGCTTCCACCTCTTTCTGTCCGAGTCTGAGGTTTCTTCCAGTCGTCCCTGGGCTTCTGGGTTCTTTCCTGGGCAACTGATTTTCCTCTGGGCTGACTTCTTCCTCGGCCTCTCTAACTCTGCTTCCAGCTCAGCTTCTCTTCCGCTTTTAAATCCATCCGATAATCATCCTCCACTATTCGGATGGTTTCCATGCTCATTTCATCCTGAATCTCATATCTCAAGCCATTCATATACCTGGCCACTTTTTCATCATTGCTTTCGCGATGACCTGCCCTGATACTCAACCTGTAAAATTCCTCAGTATATTCCTTTACTGACATCAGATTCTGTCTCAGGTTCTGCATCCTCTTGAACAGATAAATTTGATAGTCCCTAGGAATGAATTTTTCCTTCATCTTTGTAATCATCCTGTCCCAGCTCTTAAATTTCTGCTTTCCTTGGCAACGCCTGTCAGCTTGTAGTTCATCCCACCACAAGGCTGCATGTCCTTTTAATATCATGATGGCATGCCTGAATTTCTTGTCCTCTTCAATATCTTCATAGTCAAAATAGGTTTCTAGAGCTCTAATCCAGTCTAGAAGCTCTTCTACATCCAGATTTCCCTCATAAACTGGAATGTCCATTTTCACCTTTGCACCCATTCTTGCAACAACTTTAAGTAAGTGCTCATTTGTCGCATCTTCCACTGGGATTTCTTCTCCTCCATGTCCAGCGTCATATTCATTCTCGGACTCACTGATATATCCTACATCAGTTGTGTGCCTTTGTCTTATCTCCATGTCCACAACTCTAGCACGTAATTTATGCAGATCTCTTTCTACTTCTGGATTCTGCACTTCTCTACCCCTTCCTCTGGGAATCTCCCTTCCCTCTGGATAGGGTGATTGTCTATCTCTTCTTGGAGGCATGGTGAATTCTCTTTCTCTGCTATAGATATCAAAGAATCTTTCTATGCTCTGATACCACTTGATGTGTATCAGAGTTCTCTTTACCTCCTTCCTCTCTTGCCTGAAATATACAGACAAGAAATAGGCTCTGATACCACTTGATGTGTATCAGAGTGCTCTTTACCTCCTTCCTCTCTTACCTGAAATATACAGACAAGAAATAGGCTCTGATACCACTTGATGTGTGTCCAATCGGGCACCTACCTCAGAAGGTCCTGTGCCTGACCTCCCGGTCTTAAGGATTGTTAAATTTCCTCCCTTGAGCCAAAGTGGCTCCTCTGATTCCCACTGGAATCTCCTTCGAAAATTGACCCACAGGTCTTTTCGGCACTTTACAGTCTTTAGGCCGGTCATTGTTCTCTTCGACGACAGAAGACTAGAGAATTGGGTTTTGGGGTTTTCAAACTCCCGATATCTTGACCCTTTGGTTCTGATTTCCCGGCCTCTAATATATCGATGCACTCCTTTGCTTCCTTAGCCCGAGCTATGTGTTTAGTCCACGTGGCCTCCTCTTATATGACCGCAGTCATATTCCTTATCGGGATTTGAGATTTCTGATGTCGAGGTGTATGTGAGTCCTTATTTCCCAGACCCCCAATTCCCGATGTGACATCCCTGAAATCCTTTCCGCCGTAAATGAAATCAACGGTGGTGAACAGTCGCTGAGATCAACAGCTCCAGATCTCCCTCGGGGTTTTGCGACTTCAATTTTCGAAATGCTTTGGCCTTCGATTCCCCCGATTTCACGAATGTCGATTTCTCGATCACTTCGATCTCGACCATGCACCCTAAAGAATGGAAGGTTCTCGTATGCTTCAGGGTTTTTACCCTGGCAATTCTCGATTCCCTTGCTATGACAAGACAACATCAGCTAGGCCCCACATGGAGCTCTCCTCTTGTCGGTAAATCGGACTTTGCGGTTTTGACTTGCGAGAGTATCCTATCCTCAGGACCTCCGAAACGTTGATCCCTAACTCTCTTAGGATTTTTGACACGCGTCCCAAGTGATGGACGGCTCTGAACTCATCGAGATTTTCACAATGGATTTCCCCGACTTCTAGTCCACGTGACTCCCGATTTCCCGAACCCCAACACCTCGATATCCCTACACCTCTCGGGGTTCTTAATCTTCTCACGACAGTTTAAACCCTGTGCAAGTCCTGTCAGATCGGACTGCTGACGGATAACTGATCAACGATCCAACTACTCACAACCCCTAGAGCTTCAACTTCAAACGCAGCTATAACCTCCTCGCTTCTTTGGCAGATCCAACGGCTGACAGGATTTTGCAAATCTTCTCCACAAGATCCTAACTGTTGATCCCTTCCTCTTTGATGTTTTCTATGGGTGAACCCAGTATTCCTCTGTGAAAACTGGTCCTCCTACACGTAACTTTGCAGCGCCTATTCAAACACTCCACGACACAGACTCCCTGTGCTTCTCTTTGACAGGCTTGGAAGCCTTGTCCTTCCTAAGCTTCACACAACTCTGAGTCTTCGAGAAGACCCTTGCACGCACTCCTTGAGACAATCCTTGAACACTTCCAAGCGTTGAGTTCTTTCAACTCTGTGTACACCTGCAGCAACAGTCCTTCAATGCTTCGCTCAGATTCACAACTGAGACTTTCCTTAGCCTGTGCACTCCTTGCATGGCTCCTATAACCCCATTTCACTTCTGGGTGAACGATAACAAGAGTTAAACTATCTGAGCCTTCTGTCAACGCACTCCTTGCAGATGACTTCAACTACACTCCTTGCAGGAATCCTTGCTCAAATAGAGAAACAATTGAAGCTCATTTCTTCTACTTCCTTTCTCATATTTCAACACTCAGCAAGAAATCATTCATACATAGCATGTAAAACAAATGCATAACAGGAAGTAAATACTCATGAGCATAGTATTCAGCATACATACACGTAGAACAAACACAACATCATGAACTTGAATCAACTTCTTCTATTAATCCAAATAACTATACATGGGGTGTTTCTACACATCTCTCTGCTTCTCTTCTATGCTCCAATGCTTCTAGCTATGTTACAATGCACAATGAAGGTGTCTATATCCCGTTTCCCTCTTGCGCTCTCAAACAGTCTAATCTAGAATTAAATTTCTATCTACCTGCATTAACTACTATAAATGCCTCCATCTACTTCAGACGAGAGCGGGGCACTCAAGGTATGATTACATTATACCAATGTGCCTTCATTAAATGATCTCATTTATATTTGGCGCATCAACTTCAAGGGAAAATTCAAAAATTTGGCTGGGTCCGCCCAGCTGTCCTTTTTCTTTTGTGCTGGCTCGCTTGATGTGAGGGATGCTCCTGCATCATGCTGGAGTAATTTTTGTGGCACCTGATAACTAATTCGTTATCCCTTTCTGTTATAGGCTTCAATGGAACATATACGACACCAATAACATGTGTGAGTACGAAGCTCTAGTTTTAGGGTTAGAGGTCACTAGGAAAATGAAAATTAAAAACTTGGAAGTTTTTGGTGATGCAGAGTTGATTGTGAGACAGGTTAATCGCCAGTATTAGGCCAAACATCCTAGGTTAAGGTCATATTGAAATTGTGTTTGGGACCTAATTGAAAATTTTTTCTCCTCTGTTAATGTTCATTCCATCCCAAGAGCCGAAAATCAGCAGGCGGATGCTTTAGCCAAAGCAGCTTCGACTTTTGCACCTCCCACTGCTTTCAAACTTAAATATCATATACAAATGAGACATAGACCTTCCATACCCAATAACATACAACATTGGCAATTCTTTGATGATGATGAACAACTCCGAAAATTTCTAGAAAGGATATACGAGTTCATCGAAACCCATGCTGACTGAGAGAACCAAAATGATCATATTTGGATCATGCAGGAAGGGGAGGACCCCCAAGAGTTCCAGGATAAAATCACAAATCACCGGATGTTGGTTTTAAAAAATAATCAGATACCCAAGGGCCTGATTCCCTTAGAAAGGGTTTTTATTCATGATGACATCCCTTTGAAGACTACCTTACAGCCTCAGTCGGAGGAAGTCGAATATTGCAATATAGGTTCTGATGAGAGTCTCAAACTAGTGAAAGTGTCCAGGTACCTGTCTTCCAAAATCAAGAGTAAATATGTTGAGTTGCTTAGAAAATACAAAGATGTTTTTTCCTGGTCTTATGACAAGTTGAGAACTTATGATACAACCATCATGGAACATAAAATCCCACTAAAACCAGGTGTCAAACCTTTTAGACAGAAACTCGGGCAGATTAACCCTATCCTATTACCGGTGATAGAAAAGGAAGTCAAAAAAATCTTGGATTCTAAAATCATAGTTCCACTGAGATACTCTGAGTGGGTAGCCAACTTGGTCCTAGTAAGAAATAAAAACGGTGAGATCAGACTATGCGTCGATTTCATAAACCTGAATCGATCATCACTCAAAGACAATTACCCATTGCCTAAGATGGATCACATCTTAGAAAAAGTAGTTGGAGGTAACCGAATGTCTATGATTGACGGTTTTTCAAGTTACAATCAGATCGTAGTGCATCAAGACGATAAAGAAAAGACTTCTTTCACTACCCCGTGGGGTACTTTTATGTACGATAAAATTTCCTTTGGTTTGATGAATGCAGGGGCTACTTTTCAGCGGGCCATGGATATCACTTTCGTGGGTGAAAGGGATAAATTTTTTGTTGTCTACCTTGACGACCTAACTTTGTTCTCCAAATCTGATGCCGAACATCTAATGCACCTTAGGAAAACCTTTGAGAAATGTTGAAAATTTGGTTTGTCACTCAACCCCAAGAAATCTCATTTTGCGATGCAAGAAGGTAATCTTTTGGGCCATATCTTGTCTAAAGAAGGAATCAAAATCAATCCAAAAAGGGTTGAAGCAATAGACACTATAAATTTTCCTATAAATGTAAAAGAAATCCAGTATTTTTTAGGAAAAATCAATTTCTTAAGGAGCTTCATTCCTAACTTTGTTGAGATTGTGAAATTGATAACAAATATGCTCAAAAAGGACAGTGAGGTGAGATGGAATAGCGAATCCAAAGCATCATTTCAACGCATCAAGAATGTAATAAGTGAAGCACCGGTCTTGGAAAGTCCATATTACATGAAAGAGTTTTTTATTTTTTCTTTTTCCTCAGAACATACCATTGCAGTTGTCTTGTTACAAAAAAACAAAGAAATTTTTGAGCGGCCTATTGCATTTTTTAGCAAAATCCTCAGAGATGCTGAGTTGAAATATGATATAATGGAGAAAAAAGCCTACACAATGGTGAAATATCTGAAGGCTTTCAGAACTTATGTGTTACATTCAAAGATCATAGCCTATGTACCCTCTAGCTCTGTTAAAGACATCCTGGTGCAACCAGATGGCAATGGAAGAAGAGGAAAGTGGTTAGCTAAGATCCAGGAGTTTGATCTATAAGTCAAGCCAACTAAAATTATCAAAGGTCAAGGTTTAGCCAAATTGCTTGCCGAATCAAATTTAAAAGTGCTTGGAATAAATCGGTTGCAATAGGATGAAGTATTCCTGGAAATAGACGAGCTTGATATCACTGTACCTACAGCTGAAATCCAAGATAAGTTTTTGACTTCAGCCTGGTATCATGACATTTTCCATTACCTACTCACGCTTCAATGTCCTAGTGATTTAACCCCATCAAAAACTAAGACGCTAAAGTTACATGTTGTAAAATACTGTATCATAGATGCTAAGTTGTTTTGGAAAGATCCATTGGGTTTTCTACTGAGATGCTTAGTTGAGACTAAAATAGAAGAAGTTATAGATGAATTCCATATTGGAGTATGTGGAGGACATCATGCTTGGTGACCAACAACGTAGTTGGATACTACCGACCCAAATTTTTCATACAAGTGAACACTAAAGTTCGAAATTGCATCTCATGCCCGTTGTTCATAGGAAAACAGAGAGTCCCATCCTTACCCCTGATTCCAGTTAAAACCGAAGCCATGTTTCATCAATGGGGACTTGATTTCATCGGATAAATTCATCCACACTCCAGTGTGCAACACAAATGGATCCTAACTACTACTGATTATTTCACTAAGTGGGTAGAATTTATCCCCACAAGGAATGCAACAGAATCAGTAGTAATCGGTTTCTTGGAAGATAATATCTTATCCAGATTAGGTTTCCCTCGAAAAATAGTCACTGAAAATGCACAGGCATTTAAATCAATGGACATGATAAAAAAAAATCAAAAATATAACATCATACTAGGGCACTCCACAGCTTACTACCCACAAGGAAATAGTTTGGCTGAATCATCCAACAAAATCCTAATTACCGTGATAAAAAAAAATTGACTGAAAACAAAAAAGTGTGGCATACCCATTTAAAATATTCTTTATGGGCCAATAGAATAAGTACCAAAAAATCAATCAGGATTTCCCCTTTCCAGATGGTATATGGCACTGATGTCGTTTTGCCAATAAATCTTGCTCTGCCAGTAATGAAACTCTGGCAAGATTCCAATGAAGAGCCCAATGACGTTACCAAGAGAATAAACTAGTTGGTCAAAGTCCAGAAAAATAGGACCGAAGTAAATGAAAGTTTGCAAAGGTATCAAGAAAAAATGAAATCCTTATTCGATTAGAAAGAAAAAGATAGAGAATTTCTCCTTGGCGACTTGGTCTTAAAATGGGAAGCTAGAAAGGAAGACGCTAGAAAACATGGCAAATTCGATCCAATTTGGTCTGGTCCATAAAAAAATTCGGCCTTGGAAGGAAGAAATGCTTGGTTATTAGAAAACATGGATGGAGACATTCTTAATGCCCCTGTAAATGGGTGGCATCTCAAACACTTCATACAATAATGTGTTTCTAAATTATCATTGTATATACCGGTTTGTTTTCATGCTTATTATATATATATATATATATATATATTATA
>ML777090.1:1143230-1195359 GCA_009831015.1 Picea engelmannii
TATAAAATAAAATAAACAAAATCTTATTTCATGTCATTTCCTAAGGATTGTAATGTTATGTTATTCGCAGGAAAAGTTTATCGCGAGACAACAGACTTGAGGTACTGAAAGTCCCGAAATGCACAGGTACTCATATCAAGCCTCTCACAATGAAAAAGGTAATGAACGAATAATCTTTGGACTAGAAATATAAGATCTCATAAAGGTATGAAATCCCATTTTTTTAAAAATTCTGGATAAAAACTCTGAAAAGTACAATAAATAAATCATCATTGTTTAAAAATAAAAATAAAATCTCTCTCTAAGAACAACCATATGTACAGAAGCTTGCCTAAACCCCTTTACCCTCCTCCTTGGCCACAATAAATCCTTTTCTCGCCTGATCATAAACGTCTAATCAATGAAATTTCCTTGGAATGGATGGGTCTCGCTTTGGTCATTGGAAACTCTCGAACATATTTTCAAGAAAGAGAGAAGGTTGTGTTTTTTGTTTTTTTACTCTGGCTGGATCGTAAACATGTCTAGGTTAATCCCAACCTTATTAGTTATCCTAATAGGAATAATTGATTGGTTTTTCTCAAGGAAGTTCCCTAGACTAAAGGTCAAAAAAATTTTGTTAAGAAGTCCTCTGAAACCCTTGATTTTTGAAGGTAGGTGAGAAGATTGACCCAAAGTGATTTAAATGAGTTTACAGAGTTTGATCCTTTTTTAAACAGATATCTTCCTGAATGTATTGCATACTCATTGATTGCCCCCATTTCAGATCTAAAAAAAAAATAATTACGGACAGATGGTGAAAGGAAATTCAATATTGATTGTCCCCATCTAGTTCAAAGATATGAAGAAAGGAAATGCATACTTATTGATTTCCCTCATCTCAGCATTTAAATGCTTGCAAAAAATGAAGTGGTGAAAGGAAATTCAATGTGGGAAGTCAAATAACTTCACCAGGGTACTGAACAGGCTCGCTGGCAGTGAAGCAATATCCTCATATTTGATAAAAGTTGGTATACATGAGTTAAAAGATACTTTGGTAATTTCTCTTCTTTTCAGTTGGATTCTATCATAGGATTATAAGATGTCCTTATCAGACACAACGTAAATACTTGCCTTGATGAAAATTGAATCACGAAAATCCTGATAAGATTGATTAATTGGGTTTTGATTATCTTACACAGTTTTGAGATCAGCTTTAGGATAAGAAATCTATTGAAAACCTGGCTTGGGATAGTTAGAATTTTTGTTTTTGTAGATTTTTCAAGGTTGACGTTGAGACCCTAATATTGTTCAGTTTTTTCTTCTTATTTTTCTCACAGTGCCAAATCTTTGACTCCATTACCCAATGAAGGGAATTGGTCTACATGTTCTTCTCATCCCACAAGGAGACGAGATCCCTAGATGGAGCCTAATGTTGACACGAAGATTAAATTTTTCCACCCTTTAAAAATGAAGCTTCATCTTTTCCTGAGCCATGGAGCCGCCCTTAGTCCAAAATAGAAAGGATTTAGAATCACCCGTTCCTTTTTGGGTTTCAAAATTTGGTTCCTCTCAAGGTGTGATCTTCAACTATCCCTTTTTCCCGGCATCGAAATCTCGAAGCCATTTCAAAATATTAGGAAATATAAAGTAAAAAGGGGGAAGAAATCAACGTTACTTTTTTTGTTGTTTACCACAAAGAACTCTTTCATTCGTAATTAATGAAATCCCTAAACACAATTATCTCTCCCTTAGTCTTTCATAATTAGTTTTTCTCTCTGCTAAAGCATTTTCAAACTCTTCTCCTTCGAACTCCCAATCCTCGATTTTCCGAAAAGTAAAAAAATTAAAAAGTAATTGTCCACTAATCATGATTAATTAAAGTTTTTTAATACGAATGATTAGTGCCTCACTAATCCCATCACAATTTCGTGATTCGGGGTTTACTTGTGACATATCCCCTGATGGTAGGATCCCCAAAGTTATGAAATGAGAAATCATGTTTTATTTAAACAAACCCTAAGATTAAAAGATTAAGTTGTTTTCAAAACATGATTAATGATGACTAAGTTTCTTTTTGCTTTTCGGTAATTAAGGAAGGCAATGATTCTCAGGTTTTTAGTTTTGAAATCTTTGATATACGGCAGCATTAATAATGGGTAAATGCAAATATTTTTGACGTGAATTTGTATCTCTAAGAATATCTTTCAAATTAAAGCCTTTATTTTTCATTGATGGTATCAGTACGCTAGCTATAGCACAAATTTAGAGATTAATAAAGGTCCTATGTGTCGAAGTTCATTCTTAACCTTTACCTCTGTAGCGAGTCACATTTGTCCAGTTTTATACACTTTTCTCTATAAACAAGTTTTTGGTCCAGTATAACCCCCATGGTGCCCAAGAAGGCCACCAAGAAAAATGAGGAAGTTGCAAAGGTCTCAAGTCTAGACGAAGATGTTGTATATAATACAATACCGCATGCCATCGATTCCATAAAATCCTTGAGGCAAATTTTTGAAACTCTTGATTATGAAATTAAGAACTTCCCCCATGATGCCGACAACAAATTCCAGGATATAGCGGAGTCTGAAATTCACAAGGTGGCTATGCAGTCGTGACTCCTGAATTACAATGACATGATTAGTTGGGCTTTAGAGTGAGTGGACGTATAGAAGAGGAGCATTCTAGACAGCCGAGGGGTCATCATCGGCTCCTTCAGACCAGAACATATACAAGTAATGTATAAATTGTCTTCCTGTCCCAAATACATTTATAATAAAGATTTTGTCAATGAGTTTCAAAGGAAAGAATGTTTTGAGTCAGACCAAACGTATCCTGACATAATAAAACACTGGTGGAGAAACGAAGCAAAATTCAAGCCTGACACACATGGTGTTTACACCACAACATCTTTAAACAAGTATATGGTTTATGTGTCAATAATGTTATGTAGACTTTTTGGTAAGAAAATTCCTACCCACTTCGCAACGGAATGGGTACCTCTTTTGTGTGAGGTCGTAGAAGGTTATAGCTTCAATTGGGATAAGATTTTATCCAATAACATAGCGAGAGAGGTTATGGAATACCAGACTGCAAGATCAAAAGGCCAAACAACACCCTTTTATATGTCCGCATACATCATGGATTCTATATGCTTCTCAACTCCTTTCCCTTTGATGAATTGGAGTTGAAATATGACTTACTTGGAGCCTATTCATGAATATCATTCTAAAATTTGGGAAGAAAACACCAAGGATTCATTCTATGAGATTTTTCATTTCATGGTAATACCACTACACCATATGCTATACGAATGTGCACCCCCCCCCCCGCATTTTAGATTTGGTCATAGGGAGCCTTTGGGAAATTGTTGACTAGTTTATAGAGGAAAATTTCTCCTACATCAGAGTTTTCGAATGTTCGATTCCTCCACATGCGCTCCCAAAATTCCTCCCTGATAGACTAGTTTGTAGGGAGGTAGCTAATCAAATAGTAATGGGTGGAATCAGGATAGAACTAAAGACATCTCAAAAGAAATCTTGGTCTGTTTTTCCCGTTCAGATTGGAAAATTTTCACTTCTCAACTTGGGTCATCCCAAAGTTGAAGCGGCAGCACTAGAGGAGGTCAAATTGGTAGAACTTGAGCACAAGAAGCACGATCCTTACCAGTTAGTCAGAAAACACATATATTCCACTACAATATGAAAGCATATGAACATGAGAAGTCCCCTTGGGATGACATGTCCAAAGGGACTAAGACTTATAAAGAGGTGTTAGAACGAGTACAAACACTGTTGTCCCACTTGAAAGCTAGTTTTTGGACCTTTCAGAAGAATAGATGAAGTGGTCTGCCCAAAGTACTGCAAGGAGAAGAAATCACCCTTCCCCAAGAACAAGAAACTACTCCCCCAGGCTTCGAATAGGAATCATAGGAGAAGGGCAATCCCGAAAAAGTCCCACGGGATACTGAAAGGCCCCCACAAAATAAAGAGGTCGTACAAATGAAAAAACCAGAGACAGAAGCAGAGAGGAGGTATGGGATACCTCCCAAGTCCAGTAAGCTTACTCCCCCTTCATCACCTGCTGTTGATGTAAATATGAATAAGGCAATAGAAGGGAAAGGATCTACAGATATAGGAAGTCACATAGCTTCCTCAACCCCCTTACAATCCATCTTTGGATTCCCACAGATGGGAGCCATATTTGTTGATGACCTCACCTCTATCTCCATAGATGAGATTCCTCCTTCTCATTATTTTTTTAGTAGAAATAGGAAGGTTGTCCTGAAACAAGAGATGTATATGAAGGAGGGGGGTATGGTAAAAAGGCATAAAGTCTTGCTAGATGGACATAATTTGGAGGAGGAGGATTTCACTATAGAGATAGCAGGTTCCATGGGAGCCATGGAAACAACAAAATGTTTTACCATGGTAAACATGAGAATGAGGATAAAGAAGAGTAATAACATGATATCTCAATTATAGGAACAGTTAAAGAATGTTGAGAAGAACATTAGAGAAGAGGTGAGTAAAATCTTGGAGCATACCAGGGCTGTCGAAATGCTAGAAATTCAATCACTCAAATCAAGCCTAGATGAAATGAACCAGAGGATACAAGAAATTCAGGTGCAGATTGCTCAGCAAAAGGAGCATGCAGAATAGTTACAGGCTAAGTTAAATTTGATGGAATGTCGGGTTATAGATTTAAAGGATTTCCACACCCTCTCCCTAGAAACGCATACAAAGATAGAATTTGAGTAGTAGACACTGATCTCCAAAATAGGGATCATCTAGAATTATTTTCAAGAGGTAATAAAATCTCTTGATAATATTATTTTACTAGAAAAGGAAGCTAAAGCAGCAAGGAATACTTTCTAGAAAGCGGTTGTATGTTCAGGGAATAAAGAGGTGACGAAAAATCTAAATCTCCCTGTCATGGAACAAATAAAAGGAGACATCATGCTTAAGGTATGGGAAACAAATATATCTAAGAGAAAGAAGATAGTCAAAAAAATCAAAGATGATTTTGAAGGAATCTTCGATTCTTTGGATAAGCAAGCATTAGGCATTGAAAAAAATGACTGCTCCGAGTCATTGGGGCAGATAAACATTGAAAAATAGCAGTTGGACTGCAAAGAAGGTTTGAAGAAGATTCAGATTGAAATTTTACAATTGAAGGAAATCGATGCCAACCTAATAAACAGATGGTTCGTACAACCCAGTTTAAAATTGCAAGTGATCAAGTTTTCCAACTAAGGTTTTGAAGACCGGTTCCCAAAGGTACAAAGAAAGTTTTATCTGTTTGAGACTAAAGATCTTCCAACACCTCCTAGAAACTTTGTCAATTTTCTGGAGAAATGTATTGAATATGTAGCATCAAAGGAGGGAGAGACTTTGACTAAGCAATGAAGTATCGCTTGGAAACTCATACTGTTGGAATGATAGATAAACAAAAGTTAATCATACAACGGTTAAGGTTGCAGTTTTGTAACTATTTTTCTCCTAGAAAGTAGGAGATTGTTAACCATCAAGTATGGATGACCTTGTATAAATATAGGGAACGAAGACTAAAACGGAGCTTTTTGATCTCTCCGAAAAAACATTTTTGACGAAGTAATTTTGAAGAGACTCTAAATTAATAGAAATGCAGATTGAAGATTCCAGAACTTGTCACTTCTGAGTTATGTGTTTCCCTGTTATCTCATCTTTCTTATATATGTTTAATTGATGAATGCTTAGCTACAATTTAGTACAACCTCTACTATGGAAATTATTATTCTTGTTATTTAAAATCATTTACAATTTTTCCTCTGTATCTGTTATCAACAGATACAAGACCTATAGATGCTTAGATTTCAACATCATATGCTTCATTAATATTTTTTTCATTTCATAGTCTTCTGTTACAATGTGAGATTCCTCTGAAATTAATGCCTCACTTTGATAATAGATTTATGTTTTTCTCCATATCATGCATGTTTATTTTCTTTAAAATTTAACTCAGATACAAGAAAAGGCCTGCAATTTGGTCATACTATTTATTTTTGTTTTGACATCATTCTCGTTACATTGTGGAATAGAGATAACCAGCCTAAAAAGAAAACACAGAACTTTATCCTCTTTTACTTTCCTCCTTCATGATAGTACCAGTTGCAAGGTAGCCTAACATCGAGCCCGGTCTCTAAAATCAAACCAGCATTGCTCTAAATTTATTTAACACTATTTTACTAACAACAAATAACTGAGTTGACTTAGAACATTCATGGGCAGCAATTGAGAGAGCTATCAGTATCCAGGAAAACTAGGAATTTCGAGAGAGACAGTTGAGAAACCGACAATCGTGTTTACCTTTTTATCAGTCTTTTTTTCTATTCTTAGCTCCCTCTATTTTTTCAGATGCCTTGACAGTATACTTTAAAGCCTTAAAGTATAAACTCAGGAACAACAACAGGTTTCCCTCTTGGACGAAGTGGCCGGATATTCTCTAATCGTGCAGATGTCTGGATACATAGTGTTAACTCACTAACAGGTTAGATTACTTCTTCTTCTTTTTTCTGTCGTTACTCATCACTGAAACATGGATATATGGTTTGTCTTTGAATATCCATGTGTTTTTGTTTCATAACATTTGTTCTTATTAGTTTTGATATATATATATATATATTATGTGTTTTCTTTATCTGCTTTTACGAGGCAGTCATTTTCACAGAGTTTAGTAAGTTTAGATTAAAACTTGCAGCTTGTAAATAATGTATATGAATGATATTTATTTATCTTTTTCTTAAATATGCCCATTACATTCACATTAGAGCATATGTACATATATATATAGTATTTAGTATTTAGTAATTTATTTCTTTTCTTTTATTTCTCTTCTTTTAGGATTCTTAGATTGGCCAACAGATCCATTAAACCCGTCAGGACTAGTTATACCAAACGGCTTGGGTTACTTACAAAACCTCGGACCGGACTCATTCTTCCAATTGATAGATGGTCATTTTTTCCCGTCAACAAGTGGCACTAGAAGGGGGGCCTGAACATGATTTATGGCACGTGGAAGTTGCAAGACTCCTCCCCCATACACTCGCTCCCCTATAGTAACAAGGAGTCATTCCGAAAAAAACATTATCTCTCAAACAAAAACTACCTCAAATGAAAATCCACAGATTACCTTTGAGCCAATAACACCAAACCCTCAAGGGTCCGACGTACAAGAAATTGTTCATCAGTCACTTCTAAGGACAACCTGTTCGGCCACTGAATCAACCTCTAGATTTCTCTAATATCAGAGAGAAACTTGAAGGCACTAGTATTCTCCTAAGCCCCATAGATCCATATCACATCCCCACTCCTGCAGCCAAAGGATATGGTATCCCACCTTCACCACCTCATTCATCTCCTTCATCTTCAAGAGAAGAGTCATCTGACGAAGGAAGTTCTTCATATCATCCTTCGACACCACCTACGCCCATGGAAAATCCAAACAATCCCGCCAGACCCTGGCTCGATCAGGATGTTGTGGCCATACCTAGACCCCACCACCCTTTGACTAAACATCTGGAGAAATGGCTACCTAAATTTGATCCAGACTCTAAGCAAATCGCTAAGGATCACATAAAGAAATTCATGCTAGCCATTAGAATCTGATGTGTAGAACATGAAGATGTAGTATGTAGAATTTTTCCTTATACGTTTGAAGGCTTTGCCTCTATGTGGTATTTTTCCCAACAACCCCACACCATTGTATCTTGGGACAAATTTGAGTCTTGTTTCCTTGAGAAATTCGGAGATGGTAAATCTCTTGAATTCTTAGTCATGGAACTCTCTAGCTTAAAGATGAACCCTAAGGAAAAAATAAAATATTTTAATCAAAGGTTCCTCACATTAAAAAATCGAATCCCCATTGATTCAATGCCTGCTGAAAATCTTATTGTCGCATATTACACCAAATCCCTACACTAGAATATAGAAATTTGGGTAAAAAAGTATAAGAAGGCAACGTTATTAGAAACCTTCGAGGAGGCAAGCCAAATAGAGAAAGATATTCTAAGCCTAAAAGATAATCTTAGCAACGAATCAGATATTACCTCGTCTTCTAAGAAGACGAAAGAAATTCTTCCTAGACCTCCCCAAACCAAAACTCAATCAGAGAGTTCAGATCTAGAAAGTTTACAAAAGGTCGTCCAAAAATTATGAAATCAAGTTGTAGACTTAAGAAGTTAGCTGAAGAAGCATCTTCAAGCAAAGGGACTTACAAAACCCCTTTTAAAAAACATTTTCCCTCAAACCGGCCAAACCCTAACCCCGAAGGTCTGAATCTTGAAAGCCTACAATATGCTATACAGAAAATCCTTGAAGGACATGATAACTTAGTTCCCCCTACGATTTCTGAACATGTGGTTGAAGAAGAAACAGTCGAAGAAGATGAATCGTCTCCCAATATCTTCGGGCATTTTTCCGACAGTATCTTTCAGGCTAATTTTGAAACTGTCTATCCTTACAATACCAGAAGTAAAACTCAGAATAAACCCTCTTTTGAAATTGGAACTAATGCACCTCAAAAAAAAATTAAGCAAACTGAAACCAAACAGAATTCAACAACCCCAAGTTTATAATATGATTTGATTGAAGACCTAAAGAAACTTAGAGATAATATTTTTGTTTATGAACTGTTGAAATTTCCTTTTCTTCTGCAAAAAATGCTTCAGAACATTGCAGAAAATAGAAAAAACAACAATCTGAACAGCAAGAAAATTGCAGAAATCGGCCCTAAAACACCTCAAAAGGTCCCTATTAAAACAACACCAGAACCCTCGAATAAAACAGACCTTGTTGTAAAAATTGTATCAAATGTAGATAAAGTAATTTCAGGGACAACAACTAAAATCCAACAAAGTTCTACGGTTAATACTCACAAAAATGTCCCACCTTTTTTATTGACTTTTGAAATTTTCAATAGAAATGTACATAAATGCATGGTATATTCTGGTGCATCATCAAATGTGATGCCTTGGTCTATCTGCCAAAACATCAATGATGAAGTTCAACCTTCCAATCTAAAAATTATTCAGCTTGATCGGACCAATGTTAAGGTAATAGGTAAATTAAAAAATGTCCTTGTTAGGCTATCCTCTAATCCTAAGGTTCACCAGATTATTGATATCATTGTCGTTGACATCCCTGAAGTATATGGTTTATTTTTAAGCAGGGATTGGTCTGAACAATTGCATGGCTACTTTGCAACAAACTGGTCCCATTTGTGGCTGCTAGAGAATGGAAATCCTAACAGAATTAGGATTAATCGTGAGTGTTACTTCAAGCACACCGTTACCGATTTAAATGATGCAAATGAACCATTTACTGCTTCCACTAATCCACCCGAAATGTAGGGAATGAACACCTTTTTTGGTAACTTCATGGCAGAAACTTCCATCATCATTGACCCGTAACAACAGTCGGAACTCGTGACATGCATATAGTCAACATTTCTACCTAATGTTCCCAATACAAATGATGAAGCTCACATGTGGTCTCTCTACTTCGATGGATCCAAATCTAAAGAAGGAGTTGGCACAGGATGTGTGCTCATTGACCCAACGGGTAACAAAACTTTGATCGCTTTCCGATTAGAATTTGAATGCACAAACAACACTTTTGAATACGAGGAACTTCTACAAGGACTCAGAAAGGAAGTAGATTTGAAAATACAGAACTTGATGGTATTCGGTGATTCGTAAATTGTGGTCAGATAGGTGAGAAATTCCATTCATTACCTATCACCACACCTGAAAAATTATCAAGCTGAGATATGAAATCTAATGCACAAATTTTCCGCATTTAACATTAAATCCATTCCAAGATTAAACAATTTTGAGGCTGACTTGTTAACTAACGTTGCTTCCAAACGTTTTCCCACAGAAGGCCTTTCTCCAAACGCATTTTTGATTGAGTTGTTGTCCAAACCATCAGTCCCAGAAAACATCACTAACTGGAGAGTGTTCTATGATGATCAACAGATCATCAGTTTCCTACACATGGAAGACACTTTCCGAGGTGCGGTTATTGATGAAGGCACCCATGACAAAGACCTCCACAATTTTACGGTAATATCCGACCCGAGGTCTCCCAAATCAACATCAGATCTAGTAAATTCTATACTGAAATATGTGGTAAGATTAGAAAATTTTTATGATCTGCATGAAAAATTCAGGAAATCGGTAAATTGTAAAACAAATAGTTCTTCCCTGACCCATGAAAAAGTAAATCTAGGAACTAAAGATAATCCACAATGCATCAATCTAGGAATGGGATGTTCTGGGCAAGAAAAATCAGCCTTTATAAAATTGTTTAAAGAATTTAAGGATGTCTTTGCTTGGACATACGATGATTTAAAAACTTTTGACCCTAACATTATACAACACATCATCCCCATGAAACCCTAGACTCAACCTTTTCAACAGAAACTGAGAAAGATGCACCCCAAACTCTAACCAACAGCCAAGAAAGAACTAAACAAACTATTGAATGCAAAGATAATCTTCCCAGTAAGACACACACAGTGGGTATCTAACCTTGTCCCTGTGAGGAAGAAAAGTGATAAAATTCGACTCTATGTCAATTTTCAAAACTTAAATCGAGCGTCTAACAAAGACAATTATCATGTTCCTCCGATGGAACAAATTCTCCAGCAGGTATCTGGTTCTAAAAGACTGTCACTACTAGACGGTTTTTCAGGGTACAACCAGGTCCTCATGTCTCCCCCAGACCAGTTTAAAACCACTCTTTGTACTCCATGGGGTACCTACGCCTATAGAAAGATGCCTTTTGGGATTATAAATGTCGGGGCTACTTTGCAGAGAGCGATGGATATATTTTTTCATGGTATAATCAATCAATCTATGGTGGTCTATCTTGATGATGTCACTATTTCTCCAAAAATAAGGGGGATCACTTATCCCATCTGAAATATGTTTTACAACAATGTCGCAAGTACGACATCTCTCTAAATCCTAAGAAATTTGTCTTTGCAGTGGAACAAGGAAAGCTTCTCAGATTCATAGTATCCAATGAAGGGATTATCATTGATCCCGAAAGGACTCAAGTCATTTCCAAGCTTCCTCCCCCCTCTTCCAAAAAATATATGCAATCTTTTCTAGGTCAAATAAATTTTGTCAGAAGGTTTGTCCCGAGTTTCTCAGAAATGGTGAGGCCATTGAAAAACTTAATAAAAAAGGATGTTCAATATCATTGGGGACCACAGGAAAGTCAAGCTTTTGACTCCATCAAAAAATTCATATTTGAGGCTCCCTCCCTAATGAGCCCTAATTTTTCACAAGATTTCACTCTTTATACATTTGCCTCTGATCGATCTTATGCCACTGTACTTACCCAAAAGAACATTGAAAACAACAAAATTCCCATTGCCTTTATGAGTTCATCCTTCAAAGGAGAAAAGCTTAATTACCCGGCTATAGATCAACAGGATTACACTGTTTTTAAAGCGGTAAAACATTTTCGATCATATTTATCGAAATCTAGAACTAAAGTCATTGTGCCTTACCCTGCTGTCAGAAATTTGCTAGTACAGAAAGAACTAGGTGAAAAACGGGAAAACTGGATGACATCCTTACAAGAGTATGGCCTTGAGATTACCCCTGCACAAATTTTTAAAGACCAAGGCCTATGTAAATTAGTGGTCGATTCAGTTGAAGAGAAGCAAAGTCAAATTGATGTTTTAACTGAAAATCAACATTATCAAAGTCAAATCTATTGTGCACAAGGTGTTGCTAATTCTTGGTTTGATGACATTAAGTTTTATCTAACGCATGGTACTACTCCTCGTCATCTTGATCTGAAAAAGAAAAGAGCATTAAGACTAAAATCTGCACCTTTCTAGCTGGTGAATGGTATATTATTTTGCAAACATTTTGATGAAATCCTTGTGCATTGTCTGGAAAGAGATGAAGTAGATAAATTGTTATCTAAATTGCATGCAGGAGAAGCAAGTGGGAACTTTGGTGGAGACACTACTGCTCAAAAATTATTGAGAGCAAGGTACTACTAGCCCACGCTATTCAAATATGCTCATACATTATGTCACAAATGCATAATCTGCCAAAAGGCTTCCGGATGAGTACAGAAGGTGGCATTCCCACTGCAACCTATCTCAGTGGATTTCCATTTTCAGCAATGGGGTCTTGACATCATTGGCCCAATTAACACCACCTCCTTGCAATAGCATAAATACATCATTACAGTGATGGACTATTTTACCAGATGGTCCGAGGCTGGACCATTAAAGATGGTAAACACCAGTCAGGTAATATCTTTCCTTAATTCAAACATCATTACTCAATTCGGTATTCCTGAATGTTTGGTCTTCGATAATGCTTTCTATTTTTCATCCCTCGATATGAGTGCCTTTGCTTTAGAAAAAGGAATAAAACAAAAATATTCTGCCAGCTATTACCCCCAAGGAAATGGTTTAGCATAATCGATAAACAAAAACCTGATCAATATCATCAAGAGGATAGTTTCTAAAAACCACAAAAATTGGCACAACGCACTTTTTAATTCAATCTGGGCTGATAGGGTGACTCTGAAAACCGTTGTTGGTAATTCCCCCTTCTTTCTCATTTACAAAAGGGAAGAAATTCTCCCTCTGCATGTTCTGCTACCCTCTCTGCAACTATCGCAGAAAGTTCAGGAAGAGGATTGTCCTCCCCTGGAAAGTCGGATTAATGCTTTGTTGAAGTTAGAAGAGATAAGAGCCCAAGCGAAAGAAAAAATGGATTAGCACCAGCGTATTGTTAAAATCTGGTTTGATTCAAGTTCTGCCTCGAACAGGAATTTCGAGGTGGGTGATCTTGTCCTCAAGTGGGATAAACCTCATGAGGGGAAAGGGGAACATACCAAGTTCCAGAATCTGTGGTTGGGGCCTTTCTTAATCACTGAAAAACTAGGTCCCAGTTCTTTCTGCCTACAGAATTTAGAGGGACAACCAGACACCTTCCCAGTGAATGGCCAAGCTCTCAAAAGGTTTTTCGCCTGACAGATCCTAGATACACCTTTTGTACATATTTTTCTATTTTTATTTGTTTTTCTTTCCACTTTTTATTTTATTTCGTTTTTTGTTTTATTGGATTTTCAGGTAAAACATGCTTGTATTACAGTTTAGTTCAAAGAAGGAGAACGGAATGCTTCATCTTAAAACAATTGTCAAGGACTGTCAGAGTGTCAACTGTTGTGATTTCCTAAAAATGTAGACTAGTTAAAGAGGTTTTTTGTTCAGAATTGATTTCTGGTTTCAATTTTCATTTGTGAGCAGACACGGCTATTATTAAAAGCTCTTTACAATGCCCCTACTTTTAAGAAAGCGAATCAAGAATGCTTTCCTGTCCTCAAAAATTAGTTTCATTAATAAACTATTTTCAGGTCATGATGAAGGTTAGCAAGCAAAAATTAAAAGGCCGGAAAATATCAGGTCTTGTAAAAACTGGAATTTTCAGTGTCACCCTGCTCTTCTGAATGGTTTTAAACTTATACCAAATCGTGAATAATTTCTCAAGAGTTGTGGGAAGTGTTTGTAAACCCGTCGAGATACTGAAAAGGTCTACTGGTAGCGGGTAAATGCATGCATGATGCCAAGACAACTTTGTCAGGGTACTGAACAGGCCTGCTGGCAGTGAAGCGATGTCAGGTTAGAGAAAATTCTTAGGTATAAATTTTGATATTGATCATAAGAATCCTTCATTCTGGATTGAAATTTCTTGGATAGGATAGAGGCATCAGAGTGAGGTAATTGACATCCCTGCCGAGGCTATGGATGTCTGCTAGCAGCAGTGGCCTTGTCAACAATATTGGAGCCATTAACTTAAACATTGTGGCACTCATCTGTAAAATATGTCACTAGATTTCATTTTTTAATGAACGATGTCTGAAGTTGGACCATGTAATGATTGTCAAGATTCTTAATGTCTTTTAGTTGTTCTTTGATCTAAAATCATTCTAATAATTCTAACCTGAACTCGTCGGTGATACAGAGATAATTGCTTCTCCCAGCAAGTCACCATTGTTGGCAGCCCTACATATTTTCACCTTTTAAAGAGACAAACAATAAATTATGTACTTGACTACGTGTGGTCATATGGTTATTGATTTTTGAAATAAATTTTTGAAACTGTGAATATGATGTTTCGGTTATTCGTAGTTTTTTCCTTTTTTCATTTTCATTCTTCATTCATGAGTAAATCATGAACGAAGCATTGAAACTTATGATTGTATTACCATTTTATCTAAGGTTTATGAAAGATAGATGTCTTTACAGGTTTTTTAATGAAGGCTATTTTCGTTGTGAAGCTCATCTTGTTGATTTCTTTAAGGTGGCTCATCAATTATGAAGTATTCTTTGAATTTTGTTTGAAACACCAAGGATCCATTGAAATTAAACTATGTTATATATCGTTGTGGCTCTTGGTAAGACATGTTCTTGTCACTACCCTTTGGTTCACAAAAAAAAATTCCTCTTATAAACTTTATAAATCAACCCCACCTTGTTGTGCAATGATAAAATTTGAATGAACCTGGTCATAGCTTGTACCCTATGGGAGGTGCCAGTCCAACAACGATAGGCCCATCATTTCGAGCTAAGTATCGAGTTTCGTATGTACTCTTGGAAATAATTTTTCAAAATGCCTTTCCTTTTGTATTGAATAACCCCTTTTCATGTGCGCTAGGGTATTGATGAGTTTTTTTTCTGAGATTTTTCTCTGGTCTTCTCTGTTCCAGAAACCTTTCATACTCACTTTGTTTTTTTTCTTTCTTCTGAACCCTCATGGCCCCGGTCATAAGGATTGATCCCAATGGCTCGCAAACCCTTCTCCTGTGTGATGATGCAAGGGAAGACCTTAAAGGTCAAGGCTGGCTCGAATTTCTTAAGGAATTTTAGGGTTTTAACTTGCAAACTGCCCAAGAATTTGCCCTCTCTTTTGATGGCTGCCAAGCCAAGGTAGGAGACATTCATATCGAGGTCACCGAGGAATTTTTAGGCCATGCGACGAGTCTTCCACTTAGTGGGCATAAATGGTTTAAAAACGCCAAGGTAGAGGAGGTATCGTGGAGCCTGTTCTTTACCTCTAGGAAGATAATGTGTTGTGATAAAGGTATGTTTGTATCCTTGTTGAAAACTCAGTGGCATGGTTTATTAGAAATCCTGAGACAATTCATCACATGAGAGGGTCGCTTTGGCCTTGTTTTCCTGTATCATATACATTTGTTGATGAACTTCATCGGTTTTTAGTTGAATATGCCTTTTTATTTATTAATAAGTCTATATAATATGGCCAAAAGGTATAAGAGACAACATTTAAATTCTAGTATGTTTCATCATGGGTTGATAAAGATGTTGTTGGTTCATCAACTAAAATTGCAAAATGATAATTGGGATGCCTTCCTAATTCGAAATGGTTTTGTTACACCCAGTCTCGTAGAGGTTGATAAGCCCATGATGGAAGAAACCACAATCCTTGCCACTGACAGAATGGTTCCTTCATCTAAAGAATTATGTGATACGCCCATCCTCAATGAGCCTATTCCCAAGCAAACAGATGTTGAACCAACAGCCTTTCAATTGCATGACCATGAGCAGCACGTCTACCCTAACATATCTGCTAAAAACGCAAACATGCCTTCGTACAAACTGTCTAAGGGTGACATGGATATAGAGTTTAAAAATAAAAGGACATGTAGGTTAATCTCTAGGAGCCTAAAAAATAAATCGAACTCTCATATGAGCTCGATCAAAACGATCGAGGTCCATGAGAGCTCTGATTCTGAGATTGAGAGATTCTTGGTCGAAGAAGACCCTCCTTGCCTCAAACCAAATCTCGGTCAGGCCTATAATTTTGTAGATAATTTTCCACCCTGCCTGAAGCATAGCCAAGGATTTCTAGGTATCAAGCTTGATAAAAAAACCCATAGGCAACAGTGGAGATGTTCTGACACATGGTTGTGGATATCCTCAAACAGCTACCACAGATCCATGGTGTGAAGTTTGTCTGTTTTGGATCGATAAGTATTACACAGACATACCTACTCTTCAATTGAAAATCAAAACCCTCACTACTCAGATCGACTCATTAAAGGATGAAAATCATAGTCTAAAGTCCATTGTTCAAAGGCAAGGCAAGCGTTTGAAAAGGACTGGGAACATAATAGTAAAGAATTTTGAGAGTGTTACAGCAGTAGTTAACTCTGAGATCCTGCGAATAAAATTTAGCATGCAGTTAAGAGGTAAAGATTTGATTGATTTCCTTGGTTGTATTTTATTTATTTATTTTCAAATATATAGATTTAATTTGATTTCTTTTGTTAAAATAAAACTAGCTACAGAATCGGTTGATTCTGTAGCCAGTTTATCTTCATTCGAATTTGTGGAAATTATTGGTTATAACAATATCTAAACTCCTTTATTTTCATTTTTTTTTTCAGGATATCAAGTAATTGGTGGTGATCTCATGTTATGGACTATTTCTGAGCTCATTTGGCATATCTTTTGTAAACAGAAAGAAGTTTATTTTAGTTTTGAGAAACACAGTGTGATATGGAGTGGCTATTACCCTCTATTTTGTAATTAGCAAATAATTTTTGAGATTTAATATTATCCCACAAGATAATATGTTTAGCTTTTCTAAACTCTTTAAATACTTGTGATTTTTGTAATCAAGACATCTTGTCCTGGGGCTGAAGGTGGACAATATATTCACAAATTCGGACAAAACATATATTTACATTTCAACTTTAGCTCTCTGTAAATGGTGTTTTCATTTATGGTTTGTTTATCCTGAGAAATTAATAGTTTTTGATAGCTTTAGTCTTCACAATTTGTTAAGGTATTGGGATAATTTCTTTAAAATATTGTTCACATTTTGATGCTTCAGATAATATATAGAGTGATCATTTATTCAACTCAAATACAAGATTTATCTTTAATTTTTTGTTGAATGTTTAAATGTAAAGTTCTTACAATAAGATTTATCTCACTGTAATTGTGTGTAAATCATAAGATCACGGCGACTATTTGTATCATACATTCTATTACTAAAATTCAATTTCCAACACATTGTTTTGTATTTATTCGCAACAATTTCAAGGTTCATTGTAGGTTTCCCTCTTGGATGAAGTGGATGGATATTCTCTAATCGTGCAGATGTTTAGATACATAGCGTTAACTCACTAACAGGTTATACTGGTTATTTTTTTTTCTGTTGTTACTCATCACTGAAACACGGATATATGGTGTGGCTTTAACTATCTATGTGTTTTTGTTTCATAACATTTGTTCTTATTAGTTTTGATTTATAAAATAAAAAATATATATATGTTCTTTCTTTATCTGCTTTTACGAGGCATTCATTTTCACAGAGTTTAGTAAGTTTATATTAAAACTTGCAGCTTGTAAATAATGTATATGAACGATATTTATTTATCTTTTGCTTAAATACGCCCATTACATTCACATTAGAGCATATGTACATATATATATAGTATTTAGTAATTAGTAATTTATTTCTTTTATTTTATTTCGCTTCTTTTAGGATTCTTAGATTGGCCGACGGAGCCATTAAACCCGTCAGGACGAGTTATACCAAACAAATTGGGTTACTTAGACAACCTTGAACCGGACTCGTTCTTCCAATTGACAGACGATCATTTTCTCCCGTCAACAAGTGATTGGGATAGTTGTATGAGTGAATTTCCTAGGAGTTAGTGGGAATTGGGTTGAGAGAGTCTTTATCATCTTTGTGGACTCATAGCCCCAACACAAGGGTGGCATGTTGCAGAAAAACTTGGTGCAACAGTGCCAACGACTCGGAGGAACATCCCAAGTGAGCATCTAGCTAGTGGAAATCATTGTTAGTGATAAGCATTTTCTTATATAGAATTTTATGTGTGTATATATGGTTTGTTATGTGAAATTATGTACTTAATTATTTTAATGTTTAAATTTATAAACACATATTTATCATATGAAAGTTAGTATAAATTCTATACGAGCTTGCATATTATTTTGCATGTATAAGTTAAATCATATGATAGGGAAAAGTATTTATATGGTATCAGATTTAATGGTATAGTTCTACTTAATTGATGGCATATTTCATGGTGGAACTTTTCCATTAGGATTTTAATCCATTTTAAGAACCAAATTGATAGAATCTCAAAAAAATGAGTGGATTAGGGTAGAACTTTGACTTGCTAGAAAAAAATAAAGTCATATGAAAGGTAGAACTTTCCACTTTATAACTTATTCCAGTGTACATTAACTAAATCACTTGTAACAACCTAACTACACATAACTAAATGGGTTAAGGTAGGACCCTAACAAATATTCTTGAAAAATTAGAACATAAAGAGTGTGAGATGCTTCCTTAGTTTGATATTTTTTTATTATAAATTTTGGTATGCATTGCTAGTCAATTTCATCTAGAAGTAGTTTATCTAGAGATCGCATCCTCAAAATATTGCAACTCCAAGAAGTTGAAAAGTAAATGACAGATTTGTTAGTTTCTTGATAGTCTATGACAAAATTATAAAGCATTTTTTCTACACCAATAAAATTGGTGTACAAGTACAATAGAGGAGTCCAAGATAATTTTAATACTTAACCATGCTTCTTTTGGTGTTGGGGAAATGTAATTTCACCAATGAATAATGATTATTTCCATATTTGTATGTATTTTTTTACTGTGATATTCCAACACCCAAGACCTCTCGTTACTTCCCCATTATCCATGGTAAACGAGTCAGCACCCCTAGGTGAGGTCATCAAGAGACTGGAACACATGACCTTCCCAATCGATCACTAGGGGAGAGATCTTAGATGTGGTTCAAGACTACTTGAGGTAACCCTTGGGGATTTTTTTTCCAAGGAAATCTTCATGGAAAACCCTTTGAGTACTTCCCCATGATATCAAGAGAGTCAAACACATGACCTCCCCAATTGATCACTTGGGGAGAGATCTCGTCTGTGGCTCAAGACCACTTGAGGTAACCCTCAGACCTTTTTTTCCAAGGAAATCCTCGCAAAAAACACTTTGAGTACTTCCCCATGATATCAAGAAAATCAAACACTTAACCTCCCTAAATGGTCACTGGGGCATAGATCTCACATGTGGCTCAAGACACCTTGAGATAACCCTCTGAGATTATTTTTTCCAAGGAAATCCTTAAACCCTTTGAGTACTACCCCGTGATATCAAGAAATTCAAACATGTGACCTCCCCAACTAATCATTGGGGGAGAGATCTCGCGTGTGACTCAAGACCGCTTGAGGTAACCCTTGAGGATTTTTTTTACCAAGGAAATCGTCATAAAAAATCCTTTGAGTACTTCCCCATGATATCACCCTTTTAGAACTTCCCCATGATATCAATAGAGTCAAACACATGACCTCCCCAATTGATCATTAACCCTCATGGTGATGGGCGGGGACATCAAGTGAGGCCCAATATTTTCTTATCTACAGAGGCACCTAGCCCAGGGACTTGACCTCGATACCTCCTACTTGTAATTCACAACTCTCAACCACTCAAGCTAACCCACAAGGCTAATGGGTGTATTTTTTAAATGACAAGTTCCATTTTTATTTCTTCATTTTTTCAAAATTTTCATAATTTAAATCTTTTTAATAAATTAAAACCTTTAAAAAAAAATTCATAATAAAAATTCTCTCAATTAATTTGAATTGTAACTTTTAATAAAATATTTATGAAAAACCTAAACCAAAATATAATTTTATTTATTTACTTTTTAATTTATTTTTTTCATCAAATTATTCAATAATTTTTTAAACAATAATCAAATATTATTTAACTATTTATGACCTCAAAACTCTATTTATTAAAATCAAGCATAATTAATTGCCATCTTTATATTAAAAAAATGTAATCCAAAAATTCCATATGAAATCCAACATATCTTTGATCAATGAATTCCATTAAAAAATACAAAGAATGACAAATGAGAAGCCAATATATTTGAAATATAAATGAGACTTTAATAAAAAAATCCAAAAAATGACATAGAGGCCAATATATTTAAAATATAAATGAAACTCAAATAAATTTAAAATGATTTATTTTATTATTATTATGACTTAAAAGTTCACTAATGTTGATAGTTTCACAAATATTTTGAAATTGAGATCTAATTTTGGTATATGTCAAACACTCTAAGAGAAAGTGTTTTTTTCTCTTAGTGTAGCAAAGGTGACAAAACCTTTCATCCCACAATAATGTTTTAGGAATTGACCAATGTCCAATTTCATTATGGAGCTCATGAGAATTAGTTATTATTTTAACAATGTTTATTTTCCTTTTTACACTTTTCAAAATAGAGAGATAATTTTGATCTTCTAGATTATGGATGATTACTTGCATACAAGAACAATATAAACAACATGGATGGCAAGAGGCTCCCAAAATTTTCTTCAAACTTTATCCAAAATCACCTACTACTCAAGCTTGGATGGCATAAAGATGTCAAATTTTGACTCAATCATGGCCGTAGAAATGTTAGCTTCTCCAACTCCTGCATTTTTCCTTTCACGACATTCCCAAGACATGTTCCCTATTTTTCCATAGGAATAACACTTCACTTCTCCTCCTATGCCTCTTCCTCTACCTTTGGGAAAAGAATTTCTTCCTCCATGGTGTCCTCCTCTAGAAATTCCTCCTCTCTCTACCAGATTGTTATATCTTCCAGCTTCTCCTATGGACTTATGGAACTTTTCTCTGACAGATCCTCTTCCTATGTTAGGACTTGTTCCCATGTTCCGTTGACTCTTCTTCCTTTCCAATTTTTCTTTTGCCTTCAGGGATACCTGATAAGAATCTTCCATAGTTCTCATTGTCATCATGCTAATCACATCCTAGATCTCATACCTCAATCCATTAATGTACCTAGCAACCTTTTCTTCATCATTCTCCTTATCTCACGCTCTTATGTTCATCTTATAAAATTCTTCGGTATACTCTTTCACCGACAAACCTTTCTATCTCAGATTCTACAACTTTCTAAACAGATTTAACTAATAATCCTTGGGTATGAATTAACCTTGAGCTTAGCTACCATTCTATCCCAACTCTTAATCTTTGACTTACCTATCCTCCTTTTGTCAGCTTGCAACTTGTCCCACCATAAAGCTGCATGTCCCTTCAATATATTCATTGCATGCTTTGCCTTCTTCTCATATTCAAAGTACTTGTCTAAAGACCTTATCAAGTCAAGAAATTATTCTACATTTAAATTATCTTCATACATCGAGACTTCCATCTTTGCTCTAGTTCCCATATTGAAAACAACCCTCAACAATCGTTCCTCTGCTTCTTCTTCTCCTACAACTTCTTCTACTTCTACATCTTTAGTTTCAACTTCGCATACGTCACCAATATATGGTGTTGTTATTTGTGTTGTCTCCATGGCATCCAAACTTACATGAATTTGACTCATTTCCTCTTCCATGGCTGCATAGACCACTGGTCTCTCTCTGTGTCTTCTCGATGGCATGATTCTAAATTTTCTTTTTCTCATAGAGATTATTTCCCCCTCTGATATTGCTTGATGGTATCAGACAAATATTTTCCTTTTCCTATTGTATGTAGACAAAATCAAGATTTGATACCACTTGACGTAAATCCCCACCACTCCTAGGGGCTCATGTGACCTCCCGGTCTAAGAATTGTTCACACAAGGGAGATGAATTATCTCTCAGGTCCTCGTTGAACCCTCAAAATTCTCTACCACGTGCATTTTTCCTTTTCCCTGTGAAAAAAATTGTGTTCGCAAGGGTCTTATCACTTCAGCAGAGAAATCCATGTGACCTCAGGCCAAAACCATAGGATAAACTCTTTAAATGGAGGGAACTCTAGCACTTCATATCTCTGACCTTCGGGAGTTCTAACAACAATGCACTATGATTCCCCCGAATGTCAAATTCACGAATATCCTTGGGATATAAGGTCCCACTTTGTCTTAGATCTATGGTCAAGATTTACTTCGGGCTCCAGGACTTTGAATATTTTCACAGATTTCACCAACAACCTTCCAGAGTACCGAAATTTGAACACACAAAGAGTCTCGATCAATATTCCATGCATCCTCACCAATGGACAGTCGATATGGAATCAGGCCTTCAAGGATTTTCAACCCAAACCAAATTACACCCCAGATCTTCTGAAGTGTTGAACTCCAAACTCCTGCGATCTGTCAACACATACACCTGACACCAATGGTCAAGATCTAGTTTGGGCTTCAAAGCTTTGGGATTTTTTTTCACTTTTGCAACAACACTTAAAATTCTCTGAAGTGGCGAAGTCTGAAGGACTTAGAAGGTTAATGTTCATGCTCCTTTATCAGGTGTGATGTTTGTGAAATATATGACTCCTCCTTGAGCGGATCCAGTTCACTCAACCTCCAAATGAAAAGGATTCTTCCTCCAAGTACTTTTACTCGTTATTCTTCCCAAGATTTGTCACTCTAAGTGACTCGAACTATGGCGTACGTCTGGCGCTTCTCTCCTGAGCTTGAGACTTAGAAGAATCTCATGTGCACTCCTTTCACTCACTCTCCTATGAGCCTTTTGAACACTTCTCTAAGTTTTGGCCCTGTGTATACCTTACACGGGACTGACCTTTGAGATTTATACTCTAACGAGTATATGTGCACTCCTTGCACTCACTCTTTGTAAAATTAAGCAATCTCTCCTAAGCTATGGAGTTTGAAATGACTATGCCTTCACACTCTTTTCATGGGCACTATGCACACCTTACACCGGGATTTCAGAAGAGAAACAATTGAAACTTATAGAACATCAAAGTTCCATTCATTCAACCATGAAATACATACAGGCATATACACAAAAAAATAGATAACATAGCATTACCCAAATAACTCAAAGATAAGAAAACTCAGACATTGGAATCAATTCTCCTCTATTATATTCCTTCAGCAAAACATTTACAAGAGTTCCAGTAGATCTCAAGAAAATAACAACAACTCTCTATAACTGTCTTCAGCATCAATCACAATAACCTCAAAAAAAATAACAATAAACTTCATTAGCCTCTTTTGGGTATAAATTACAAGTATTTATACATGAGGGGGATTATCGATCCTTCCCTCCAGACTATCTTAGTGCTTTCATATCACAATTAAAGAATCCTATCGCTAAGGTTTATTACAATAAATGAATAACTACAAAGAAAATATGAGTCGATTCTCAAAATTTGTACAATCCTACAGGTAATTAAAGCAATTACAATCTCCTAGAGTATTTACAATGGTTCTTTCTTCAAAATCTTATGAGATATTTAATTGCAATACTTTCAAAATATTAAAATGACACACTCTCCTTGGAATCCAAACTAGTTTGAATGTACGCGCTAGATGTTGAGTCATGTTCCACTTGGCCACATTGAATGTTGATGGTGATGCTTCTGCATCACTAACTTTTTCTTGAGACTTAACTTGAGAATTCAATTACAACTCACCATTGACTTGACAATGCATGCGAACTAAATCGGCATGCACATGGAATGCATGCATGCAATTCATTTCATGCATGCAACATGCAACTATGCAACTTTATGCAATTTATGCAACTTTATGCAACTATGCAACTTTATGAAACTTTATGTAACTATGTGCAACTATGAAACTTATGCAACTTTATGCAACTTATGCAACTTTATGCAACTCAACATTTGAAAACATATGCCCATACTTGAATCTCTCCATTAGTGTTATAAATTCTCCTACTACTCAATGAGTCACAAGAGACCCCCCTAGCCATCCTCAAAATACAAAGTATAATGCATCATCCACCCACCAACTCATTCCTCTTAGTCAGGAACTATCCCTCCACCTTCTATGTCACTATCCTTTAGACTTGGTCCATCACAATATTTAAGGCCCATTGCTCCTAAATAGTCATCTTCGGGTATACTAACTCTCCCTATACCAACAACACAACCATAAAATATATGTCTTTCATTTTTATCTCCAAACACTACCCTTCAACATCAAAACAATTGTCAATATTCCACATCCCTATGATTTTTTCTAGAACATAAGGTTAGTGTGAATCTATGGGATATAAAATAAATTTAGGAGTTTGCATAAACAAAACAAATTATGTGCCTCATCTACATCACTAGCAACTAACTACCATAATACCTCATGCTCATGTTCTCACCACTTATAAGCAATAAAACCTATAAACATCAAAATAACAAAACTTGTCAAATTGTGTGACCATCCAACTTACATGCCATGTAATTTTATGATGGTGTGCAACCTCGAAAGATATGCCCTATGAAATTACCACCAATAATTGGGAGATCCACACATCTTTGGCATGATTGTGCAATTGTGCACCCCTAACCCTAATATCTCATGATACCTAATAATTGTTGAAGATTTTTTCATGCATGTATGCACAATTATTTCTTTAATACCTATGTGGTTCATTAGGATCCCCAACATGTAGTTTTATAGGCCCAAAATCCATATAAATTGAAAATTGAATAGACAAAATTGTAGATCAAGAGAAACGCACTAACCTAGCACAGGTGAAATCAACACTAGATGATCCAACTTACCTATTGTTGTCCTTTGAATATTTTTCAAGTTCAAACATGTTTTGGTGAGTGGATGTACCCCTATAAGCTCCCTTTTTCACCCTAATTGAATGGTAATGCACCTCCTTACATGGGTTTCCCTAGTTTAGAATGCTTTGCATGTTGGCACCCATGTCAGTGTTCCCCATAAAAGCGGGATTCCTTGTAGTCTATGGTTGCATAATGAGCCTCATACCTTTCTATTGATAATTGTTAACATTTTCCTAGTGGAATCTCAAGCAATTACACTTTGTTTTATTTCTCTCCTTTGGACTTAGGATGATGAACCATTGGTTCACCACATTTCCATGTTAAGTCTCCATATGCAATCAAGTCTCCATCATTCACCCCATCCAAGGATATGAACCCTTGGTAGATACCCCCATTTTTTGTCATATTCCCTATCCATGATTCATAATCATTATTGTTTCACCATTTTCGTCCACTTTAACAAATGAAGGTGTTTACACCAAAGACATCACTAATCAACTTATACAAACACAATGAAGCACATGAATCATAAAATAATGAGAAATTCCTAATTTATCTAATTCAAATCGTTAAAATGACCAAATATATGACTATGTGGCACATAAATTCATGGTCCATGCAGATTGTGTGCATAATCCTTCAATACTTTCACAAGGTTCCTATATGACATTAACAAGATATTTTTTCGATATCACAAGTGCCATGTTCCTTCCATGTAAACTTACAACATGAAAATTGATGCAACAACATCGCTCCACCTCAACAAATGCGTCATCACATAACCAAGTCATCACATTAGTGCATAAGGAGGAACAAGTTCCGAGGGAAGAGAGGTGCCAGCCCTGTGATTTTGAGCCTAAATTTAAAATTTTAATGTAATTAAATGTAAGTTAATTTTTAGAGGCTTAGGGAAGGTCAATCCCATGTGCTTGATCAAGCCAAGTGTGAAGTCACCTTTAATGGCTAATAGGTAGTTGGATCTAGGTCCGATTCAAACTAGATGTCCATTCAATGTAATTTAATGTAATTAATGAGGTATCCAGAGGGAAGGCTCGAGAAGCCCCTCCTTTGTAAAAATATATTGTATAGAAATTCATTAGTTGGTTTTAAAGAGAGCATTAGAGAGAACGCAGGAGGAGAGGAGAGAAGAGAACTACGACTCTGTAGAAGTCCATTTTTGTAAACATTGTACAGAGGCATTCAGATATTAATACAAAGAGCCTTTTTTCCTACCCATGAGGTTTCTGTGTGTTGTTATATTCATTTTTTGAATGTATTTAAATGTTTATTGTGTGTTTATGAATGTCATGGATGCATGTATGTTTTCCTTTGTAGGTGTTGTTCCAGAGTTTGTACTTAAGGCTTTAAAAAGTACAGTGTCTAGGAATTTGAAAGTTAGTAAGATGTAAAAGAGAGGAGGGTATACTTTCGGGAAAGGAATCTAGGGTTGATTTCTAGGTTTTCGTTGCCTGGCTTCCAACTGTTCCTGGATGTTTATATCCCTTTCAATTGAAGCCCATGAACGTTCAAGCTCTACCCGAGTGTTGGTCATTTTAAGTATGGTGTCAAAGAGATTTAAAGATATATGGGTTTGATCTATCAAACCGGGTTCAATATTGGGTTGTCTTACAACAGGGACAGTCATAGAGGAACAGAAAACTTAAAGAAATCCGAAAGTTTTTATGCTGTATCAATTTGATTTTATAAAAGAGAACTTTAGAAATCAATATTAAAATAAAATTCCAAACCAAAGGCCTTTTTCCGTAACTGCATTATATCTGAAATAAAAGGTGTTTGAATTATGGGAAAAACATTAAGTTGTCTATAGAAAAAGGCTCCTATCGAGGGAGAATCTCACTCTATAAGAAGAAGAAGGAAATAAGATAAGAAATGGTCTGATGAAGCATAAAATATGACAACCTAAAGATTTACAAGTCTTGTACCTACTAGTATCCGATACAGAGGAAAAACTGTAAACAATAGATAGCTAAATATTAATCACTATAGTAGAAGTTTTACTAAATTGCAATGAAACATTCATCAGAAATATATAAGTGAAATAAGAATGAATATGAAAAAACAGAGAGAACAAACTCATAACACAGTAGTGATGGAATTAGCAATCTCTGGATTGCTTTGTATTAAGTCTTGAAAAGAGACATTCTTTATTACAATTAATCAAAAAGGTCCAGCCTTTTTTCTTTCTTCAAAATGTATATTTATACAAATTTTTACGCGCTGGAATCTCAATAGTTCCACAGGTTTTCGGTTACAATCAAAAGGAGTCGAAACGTTTCGATTCTTTATCTTTGTTTTCATCTGGTATCCAAAACCTGCCTCTTCACATGCTCCTTACAAATAACGCACTTCTCCACCAGCTGCGATATCAACTTAGATGGATCTGCTTGATTATTTGCCTCAAAAATATAGCAGTCTTTCATCAATAGCGCCAGCTTTCCTTCCACCTGTTGTTCTTTGGAATTGATAGAGCATAACAACATACTCCATTTAATTAGCCATTTGTCTATTTGCACTATGTCTGTTTGAGTTATTTGTGATATTTCGACTAATTCTCTTTCTTCATTTTCCTTGATATTTAGCATATATTTAGCTGTATTGATTTGACCCAGTATCTCCATGCCACTTTCACCATCGAAACCCAAATAAAGCTCACTTAATAAGCCGAAAATTTCTTCGAAAGATTTCCTCAGCTTCATAGCTTGTTGTTTGCCTTCGGATATATTTCACTCCCATTATTTCAACAAGATATTACCCTTGGTCTGCTCTGTGATGGGAAAACTAGAACTACTGCTCGCTTCCCTTCTCGTTGTGGCTATAATTGCCTCCTGGAAAGCCACCCGAGCTGCTCTAGCATCCCTTTCTTTAAGAGGGAGGTTTTCCAACACCTGATCAATGAGTTGGAAGCTACTTTGAATTGTTTCTACTTTAATAAGCAGACCTTGTTGTGCCGCCGATAACCTTTTTCTGATCTATATTGCCTGGGATTGAAATATCTCGATGTCGATTACCTGGCCTTTGGAGAATTCTAGTTTGGCCCGAAGCTGGTCTATCAATTCTCCCTATTGTCTTATCTGAGTCGAACTCATCTGAACCTTCAACTGTGTCTGTTCGAGATCCACTTTAAGCCACTCGATTTCTTTTTGATCTTCTATTCTTGCTTTCTCTAAAGTCGCACTTGCCTGATCTTTAGCGGCAGCCTCTGTTGTGGCTAGTTTATCCTTTAGTGTCTTAATCAAATGATTTTTTCTTTTTAGTTGATCTCTTAGGGTCCCGACTGAATACTGGTTCATCGTGGCGAAAGCACCCAATGTTTCTACTATTCGCGTCGTGAATTCTACTTTCTTCGTATCTTTCCCATCAGTTAAAACTTTAAATTTCTTAGAGACAGCACCTGCCTCTCGGTAGAGTTCTTGTCTCACAACCGCTTTCCTCTTCTTATCGAAGAAGAATTGATTTGGAGGTAGCTCTTCTACTAATATAGGTGTCAATTTTTCACCCACAATCCAACCTGCGTCCGGGATTTCCTTTGCATACTGTAGGGGGTAATGGAGGTGATGGGATTGCCGACCTGTTTAAAAGATTTCTCGGGAGTAATGACCGAATTTGACTCACTTGGGGGACCAGAAGCCTTGGATTCCTGTTTCGGGCCCCTAGCTTTCTCTTCTTTATCCTATTTTCCTTCTTGGTCGGGTGCTGAATATTTAGAGCCTCCAGCTTTTGTTTGCTGCTCCTCTGCTATCGTCGGATCTTCACCCTATAATACTGGAGGAAGGCAACTCTGCCTATGCTCTTGGAATCTGACAACATCGGCCCTCTCTTCGGGTGATAGGGCTTGTATTCAAGCCAAAACTTCATCATAAGATTTCACGCCTCGAAAATATCATCATGAGGTGAATTCGCGTGCTCAAATATTTTAAAGCCACAGCTGGCCAAATGATTACTCACGACCCTATGTGGATCGTCTTTCTTGAATTCGATATGAACCAAATTTATATCTTCTAGGGTTGCTGCATTGGCCTTTGCATGCCTGAAGTCTAATAATGAATAGGTGTTTAAATGAATAGGAAAAGGTGGCCATACCTTTTTTGAAAACCCTTTCAATTCTTTACTTATATCGCCAATTACGGTTTTCCTGGCAATCTCGCGACAAGACAGCCTGTCGGGTATAAGTAAGGGTAAATCATGTGGAGGGACGGAAGCGTAAAAAACCATGATATATGAAAATTATTTCTCCACATACCAATCGGCCACTTTGCTTAAATTTTTCATGATGCTATCTGATATCCTGGGTGGCGGATTATCGAAGATGGCAACATGCATCGGTACCATTACCCAATTGAAGATTTTGTATACGAAATCCGAAGCCTTGTCCTCCCAAAGTTTAGAATGGTATACATGGACTAGCTCAGCATCCGATGGAGCCCAACTCCAATTCATCAAAGGAAAAGGTGTCATGGAACATACTGCGTCCATGAGGTATGCGGACATGAAAAATGAAGCAACTTTCCCGCTCTCTTTCTATGTCTAATATTCTATAATCTGATTGGTCAGACAATCAGACAACATTTTGGCCCAGTCAAAAGAAGAGCCTTCTGCTACTGAGTATATCAAGGACACTCATTGGAGGAAAAAATGTGTGGTGTCTTCCCTCCCATACAACCTACAGGTCATCATCGCTATGTATTTGAACTATGGTTACAAAGAAGATATGGAATAAATTCCATTGTTGTCTGCCCTGAACTTCGCTGGGTGTGAAACCCAATCCTTGATCAAATCAAATAAAATTTTTGTGTATTGCTCGCATTCCTTCTGTTTAAAACCATCTAGAAACTTTGCATTGTACGTGAAGTCTGACGTGGGTGGTAATTTGTACATCACCTATACGTTTTCTGGTCTAAAGGTCCCAACAATGACCTTCTTCTCATTGACAATGGTTCTGGTAGGGATGTCTACATGATCCATTGCCCATCGGATCATGTCATAGTAAGGAAAAAGGCATGTCTTGGCCGCTACTTTGTGCATATCTGTCTGGACGACGATCTTGTATTTGGTAGTCATGTCATCTTTCTCATTGTCACTAGAATCATCTGAACAGTTCACCACATCTGATTGCAAAACCTTTGAAACGTATGACCAGGTTCACACGGAATCAATGCTCTGAGCTGAAGTATCTGAAACATTATCATAACCTTGTCCTGAAACCTCAACTCTTGCCTTGGATGCTTTTCGTAGGGCCATGACATGAGATTGTAACTTAGCTCTTCTGCAATAAAAATGCGTATACATATAGAAGTTAGCTTACTAAGAAAAACTTCTCTGTGCAGGATAGAAATGAACTTTATGCATAAAATAGGAAGCAAAAGATCTATATCTTCGAACATTTAACACATCGATGTCCTTACGAACAGAACGGTCCAATCATATTTAGATATAGATTTTGGCAATAAAAACCATATCCTTACTTTTTCATTTTGCCTTATTTCCAATTAATGCCATAAAATTCGACGAATCATGGGACAGGCTCGCACAAGAAACATTTGAAATTACCTCATAAACAGTGCGTTATTATCATTTTCATTAAACATTGATTATGGTTGGATTGACTTCCTTAATCAGGATTTAAATCAATCATTTCGGTGTTCGCCGTATCGAGACTTTCAACTCTAACCTTTCGACCCTCTAAAACTCGAGATTGCAATGATTATACTTAATTAAGCAAGGACGTAACTAGGATTAAGTGTTTTAATTAATTACGCTTTAATTTATATCGTGACTTTGTGGCTTGGAACTTCAAAGGTATTGTTTCCAGGAGGAAAGTATGCCGAGTCATGAAATCTCAAGGAGCTTAAATCATGGTCAAGACCAATCAACCTTGACTCTAACCCAAGTTACTTAGGTAAAAGTTTCGTGGCTTCGTCTTTCGGAGTTTTAGCGGTAATGTTTTAAGAGAGAGTGAACGCTGAGACACAAAATCCTGACAACATTTGACTGGGGTTTACATGGTCCCACTCTTAGCTTTCACCTGAGGTAATCTTTTGAATCTTTTTGCGACCTCTCACATCAGGGTTTGTAACTCTTGTGACTTGTAACTCCCGAAGAGCGATATTCCAAGGTATGAAGAGCCACAACCTTCGTTTAACGATAAAAGTGGTAACTTATGAAACATCACATCTCCCACTATTTTGCATGTCGAGACTACTGAGATTTTCAGTAGGTGGATGTCATGAAGCAAAAAAGAACTTAAGAACTGACATTTGACCTTTAAAATAGATTTGAACCAAAATGAAAAAAAAGGCAGCTCCAACATAAGCTCTAACTAGGGATCCCATTTCCTTGTGAGGCGGGAAGAACAATAGACCATGTGCCTGTATTGGGTAAATGGAGTCACTGGTTTCACTTCTGTGAAACTTGCTTTAGGGAAAAGATAAACTGAGGGAAGAAAAGATTTTGTCTTTTACTGTTGTAAGTCTTTTCAATACTCAAAAATATTTCTCGCTAAGCTACAGCCCCTTTCGCAACTTTATCTTTCTCTTTACTGAGTTTAGGTCTACATTAGGACAAATCAAAACAGTTCTAGGAAATCCAACAGATATTTGCATTTTTTTGTCTTACATCCAACAAAATTTATGGCATTTTTTAATCGGGAAGTCCCATCTAGACTTAGGATTTGGATCCAGTCTCGAGAAATTTGATCACCAAATTCAAGTGATATTCATGTATAACATCCTTACAGATATCTCAGATATTGCTTCACTGCCAATGGGCCTATTCAGTACCCCGAGGAAGTTATCTTCCCTTTTTTTGCTAAATTTCCTTTCACCGCTTTGAAATGTATTTATGCATTTAAATGCTGAGACGAGGGCAATCATTTATGAATTTCCTTTCATCGTCTCCTCAAACTAGATGTACAATTAGATATGACTTTCCTTTCATCATCTTTCTTATAATTTTATTTTTAGAATACGAAGTGGGGGAAATCAGATTGTATGAGGGGTGATATCTACATAATATTTTGCAATGCAAGTCTATCAACTTATTTTGATTACTCGATGCCAACCTTCCTTTGACTTTCACACCACCTTGGGTCCTCAGGGAGAAAAAGGGGAAACATTTTTCTAGGGGTTTTACTTTGAGTAAACCTTAATCATTTGAAACTGTTGAAAAACCTAGAAAAGTCAGGATCCACCTATGCATAACTTGTTTAGTAAGAGATCGAGGAGCTATGAAGACCATCCTTCTTTCCAAAACACGCTTACAGCTTTCAAATTTTAAACATAATCTCTTCTCCCTACGTATATAAATCCAAAAAGACGTTTGGAATTTTTAAGAAGACAAATCTAAGGACCGAAAGAAAGGTGAAGGACAGATGTTTATATGCTAAGGGGAAGGGGTTGAAAATTAAAACCACTTTTTTTAAAACCCTTCCCCAGAGACTTCACTTTCTGTTTGTTTTAACTACCACCTATCTGTGTTTTAAGTTAAAATTATTAGGACCCAAAGCAAGTAACTGTACTTTTTAATCATCAATTTAGTAAGAACATTAGATTTATGGAGCCTTTATGATGTTTTTGGAGATCTCTGCTTTCTTAAGGAACAAAATTTTCAGGAATTCATGCCTTTACCTTACCATTTTTAAAATAACCGAAAACCTTTTCTGTCACCTGTTTTTGGAGAATGAAAATCTCTGATACATGAAATTTTGTTTTTTCCATTCATTCGTTTAGTTTGAAAACCAAAATCCTATAAACACACAGAGTGTCCCTTTTTAAAAGAAATTAAATGTATTCGAAAATCGTGTATCTCTACTTATATTGACCAAAAAAAAAAATTTGAAAACTTACCTTAAGGGAAACATGAAAAAGAAAACAAATACAAACTAGTATATACAATGGAAAACCTCGGAGAACTAATTATGTCATGTAGTGTTTTAGATAACTCTCGTTGACAGGGGCGTTGAAGATTTTACCATCCAGATTTTCTAATAAAAATGAATTTTTTCCTTCAGAAGTTGCGACTCTAAATAGTCCATACCAAATATGATCGAATTTATTGTGTTTCGCCAAATTTTCCTTCCTAGCATCCCATCTTAAGACCAAATCTCCTGGAAGAAACTCTTTGTCTTTTGTCTTATGGTCAAATAATGTTTTCATGTTGTTTTGATTTCTTTGCAATCTTTCATCCACCTCGACCATGTGTTGTTGTAATTCGATCAGTTGATTTATTCTCCTTGTGACGTGGTTTGGTTCTTTTTTCTCATCTTGCCATATTTTCATCATGGGAAGTGCCAAGTTTATAGGTAGTACCACGTCATTCCAGTATACCATCTATAAAGGAGAAATACTGATGGATTGTTTTGTGCCAATCCGTTTTTCCCATAGTGCGTATTTTAAATGTATATGTCAGGATCTCTTGTTCTCGTTCAACACTTTCTTAATTATGTTGATCAGAATCTTGTTTGAAGATTCATCCAGTCCATTTCCTTGGGGATAATATGTCGTAGAATGGTCAAGTACAATATTGTACTTTTGGCAAAAACTAATCATATCCATATATTTAAAAGCCTAAGCATTATCTGTTACTATCTTTCGGGGGCAGCTGAATCTAGATAAAATATTTTCTTCTAGAAAATCTATTACCACTGAATATGTATCCCTCCTGGTAGGAATATCCTCTACCCATTTAGTAAAGTAATCTGTGGTGATTAGGACCCATTTGTGTTGAGCGCTGGAATGGGGGTTAATTTCACCTATGAAATCCAGTCCCCACTGCTGAAAAGAAACCTCTATTTTGACTGGAACTAAAGGTAATGCTGGGAGTTTATGCTTGCCTATGAATAGTTGGCAAGGGTCGCAAGCCCTGACTTTGGCATTTACATCTAAGAAAAGTTTAGGCCAATAATACCCTGCCCTCAGGATTTTATAAGTTGTCGCTCTCCAAGCGTGATGTCCCCCACACACTCCTTCATGGAATTTGCTTATGACCTTTCTATGTTTCATATTCAACCAAACAAACCAATAGGAAGCCAAGTGGGTCCTTCTAAAACAATTTACCCTCAAATATACAATATTTGACCGCATGTAGTTTTAGCGTTCTGGCTTTGGATGGAGATAAATTACTTGGGCAGTTCAAAGTTAGTAGGTAGGATACTATGTTTTTGTACCAATCGAAGGATGTAAACTTATCTTCGATCCTGACTTCACTTGTTTGCTCATAGAGATCATTCATATCTTCCTCTTCTCCACATCCTTGTATGTTATTTATGCCAAGGGCTCTGTAATTGGATTCAGCTAAGAGTTTAGCCAAACGTTGACCCTTTATCAGCTTCATCGGCATTATTTCTAGATCAAATTCTTGAATTTTTGTGAGCCACAGTCCCCTTCTTCCATCATTGTCAGGATGCACTAGAATGTCTTTTACAGAGCTAGTAGGTACATACGCGATTATCTTGGAATGCAATACATAAGTCATAAAAGACTTTAATGCCTTTACCATAGCATATGTTTGTTTTTCCATTATATCGTATTTTAGTTCCACGTCTCTAAGACTTTTGCTAAAAAAGGCTATCGGTTGTTCGAAACCTTCCTCATTTTTCTAGAGGAGCACCGCGGCAATAGTGTGCTCGGAGGTGAATGAGAAAATGAGAAAATCATTTAGATAGTCGGGGCTTGCTAGTACAGGTGCCTCACTTATAAACCTCTTGATACGTGCAAACTATTCTTTGGCCTCAACTGTCCATTTTACCTCATTGTTTTTCTTTAACATACCTATGATTAATTTCACAATTTTAGTGAAGTTTGGAATAAACCTTCTCAAAAAGTTTATCTTTCCTAAGAATGATTGGATTTCCTTTACATTTCTAGGAATATTTATTGTGTCTATAGCTTGAAACTTGCTGGGATAAATTTTAATTCCATCTCAGGACATAATATGACCCAGGAGTTTACCTTCTCGCATGGCGAAGTGAGACTTTTAGGGTTTAAAGACAGGCCAAACCTGCGACATTTTTCGAAATTTTGTTTGAGATGTATTAAATGATCTTCGTCAGACTTAGAAAAAACGGTTAGATCATCAAGGTAGATAACTACAAATTTTTCTCTTTCGTCGACAAAAGAGATATCCATGGCACACTGAAAAGTGGCACCTGCATTCATTAGACCAAAAGTCATTTTATCATACACGAATGTACCCCAGGGTGTAGTGAAAGTTGTTTTTTCTTTATCTTGTTCGTTTACAACAATTTGATTGTATCCAGAGAAACCATCGATCATAGACATCCTATTTTCTCTGACTGCCTTTTTTAAGACGTGATCCATTTTAGGTAAAGGATAGTTGTCCTTCAGGGAAGATTTATTCAAATTTTTGAAATCAACACATAGTCTAATCTCTCCACTCTTTTTTCTGACCGGGACCAGTTTTTCCACCCAATCGAAGTATCTTAGTGGTACTATTATTTTTGCGTCTAAAAGCTTCTAAACATTTCTTTCAACTACAGGTAATAAGATAGGGTTTATTTGTCTAATCTTTTGCCTAAAGGGTTTGATACCACGCTTCAGAGGTATCTTGTGTTCAATCACGGTAATGTCGTAAGTCCTAATCTCTTCATAAGACCAAGCGAAAACAGCTTTATATCAAGCAAGAAAATCTTTATACTTATTTTTCACCTTAGGAGGAAGATACTTTGATATTTTCACCATCCTGGGTTCTTCTTTTGTCCCTATATCGCAATCTTCAACCTCTTCTGGTTGGGGTTAAAGGGTAGATTTTAAAGGCATGTCATTTTGATTGAAAAGTCTCTCCAGGGGGATTAGTCCCTTTGGAATCTGATTATTTTTTAAAACTAACATACGATGGTTGGAAATTTTTTCTCGGAACTCTTGAGGGTTCTCTCCTTCCTGCATGATCCACATGTGATCATTTTAATTCTCTTGATCAATGTGAGTTTCAGAAAAGTCACCCACTGCTTCAAGGAACTTTCTGATCTATATGTCATCCTCGAAAACCTACTAGTGTTGTATGTTGTTTGGGATGGATGGTCTGTGCCTTACCTCTATATGGTATTTTAATTTAAAATCCATGGGGGGAAAGAAAGTCAAGGCTGCCTTGGCTAACGAATTGGCCTGCAAATTTTCGGTGCATGGTATGAAATGGATATTTACAAATGAGAAGAAATTTTCCATTAGATCCCAGGCACAATTTCTATATGCTCTCAATCTCTGATGTTTGGCTTGGTATTGTTGATTCACCTGTTTGACTATCAACTTAGCGTCCCCATATACTTCCAGTTTTTTTTTGTTTAGCTTCTTGGCAGCTTCCAATCCTAATACTAAGGCTTCATATTCACATACATTGTTAGTGTAATCTATATCCCATTGAAGCCTGTAAGAAAAAGGGATGACAAACCTATTTTTAGGTGCCACAAAAAGTACTCCTGCAGCAGCTCCTTCACATGACAGAGCACCGTCAAAAAACATTTTCCAGATCCCTGTGCTATGCATATTTTCATAATCTTTCTCATCTATGAAGTTTTCTTCTGTGCAACTATCTATACCATCATCAAAAGACAAAATACAATTTCCTAGATCTTGATCAGCGATGTAAACAGGAAAATTGTTAGGATTATGAGGATCGCTTACGATATAGGCTAACCTCGTTTCCTGGTATAACCTAGTAATTTTCCCACCAAATACAAGAATTGTGGCATAAGTCATGTCCAATTGAAGGGATCCCCCAAGTTTGGCTCCCCACAACCTTGATAACAGTAATCCATATTTTGGGGGGATATCAGCAATAACTACATCCATCAGAACACTTTTGACTGGGACCTGTGCAAGGGTGACTACTAAATCTTTTATCATACCTAAGCACTTGACTCTTCTTGAATCAAAAGAGCTTTGGGCATCACATTATGTGAATCTCCAGCATCTAGCATAAAATTATGCAGCAGTCAATCATGCACATTTAGGGTGATACAAAAAGGGGCAATGGTGTCTTTGGCGCCCTCAAAATGTGGACCAAAAGTGATATTTGGTTTGTCATCTTCCAAATTTATTTCATCTGATTGACTTTCTTGATCCGAAAAACCTATCACCTTGGTTATTTGTTTTCGATATGCAGGGTTTTTTGCTAATTCAACCAGCGAAATCGGTATTTTGATCCTATTTATTTCATTTTCGACACTAAAACCACTGCCACCTTTGTCTGTTTCTCTGGTTAAAACCTTGAACTCTTTCTTCTCTAACTTATTTTTCTGAGCTGATTTATTACTTGTGATCTTAATTACCAGTGTTTGTGTATCGACCATCTTGATTTCCTTTGTTTGGGTCTCAACCTCCTTCATCTTTGGATCCAATAAGTCAGTCCCTTTAGATGTTTCAGTCTCCTTTGGGGTGGGTACATATACTTCACCTCTAGGGAGAATTTTCCTGGGTTGAGAAATCAACGCGGACTTGTTTTTAGACCTCAAGTTATACCTAGGTTAGACTTCAGCCATTATTGAATCAGTTACTTCTTGAGGGTCTGAGACATTTGTGTTGTTTATGTTATCATCTACATCTGATGATTGGGGTGTGTTTAACGACCTCTCATAATATTCTTTAGTTACATAAGGCTAAGTGCAGTCATCGCCCAAATTTGTCACATCTTCCTCAATTCCCTCGAACTCTTCTAGGTCATTTCCTCCTATAAAATTTTCATTTTTTAAAGGGGTTTGGATTTTTTGATCTTCATTTTTAACCTGACTTTGTTGATTTTGAGGGTTGGGGTTTCTTCTGAATTCTCTTTTAATGAAAGGATCACTCTTGGCTTGGTCTAGCTCCATTATGGAAATCTTATTTAACAATTCTTTGATTACCCTGGCCATATCATCCATTTTTTCGTCTATAGATCTATTAGATCCTGAGGGTCCCGCTTGTTCCCTAAAACGTTTGGTTTCTCTGTTCCTTGTTTCTATCCTAGCTTTCAACTTACCAGAGGCCATCATATTGGACTCAATTTCTGTAGAATCATCCTGCATTCAGGTCAAGGTAGTCCCCCGCCTTTCTCTTAAGAGAAGGGCGAAGTCAGGTTCGAAAGCTCCTGTGAAGGTTACTTTGGCTGTGGGTTCGGAGGGTTTGACTTTGGCTGGGATCTTATTATACAGTTTATTAAATCTTTGGATAAATTCCATAATTGTTTTTGAATTCCTTTTCTTTAAATATCTGAACTCGGTTAGATAATATAAGTGGTCTTTTCTCTCACTTCATTGTCTAAGAAAGGCATCTTCTAAGGCATTGTAAGTTAGGATAGACCCTGCGGGTAGGATTCGAAACTAGGTTCATACCTGTCCTTCAAAAGTTTGAACAAATAATCTCGAATAAATGTCTTCGTGTTCCAGACCTAGAATATTAGTGAACTGATCAAAGAAATTTATATGTTCGGTCGTAGTTAAGTCCCCTTCCCCTGTAAATTTTGGTAAATTTTTTATATAATTTTCAGGAAGGTTATGAAGAGGTGCAGGTAGAACTAAAGGTGCATATCTCGCAGCCACTTTAGTGAAAACTCTGGGGGGCGGGGGAGGCACTTGGCCCCCCGCTCCTCCTCCAGCAGCCACCATTGGTATTACCTGACGGGGATAGGGTGTGTTATATAGCAGGTTCTGGAAGACTAAAAATGGATTCTCAGCTTCTTCGGGAGATGAGAGAAACGAAGACGAGTGAATGGAGGCGCGAGGACTTGGCTCTTTGGACTTGCAGGATACATAATCAGGGGATCCCGCGAGTGTGATATTTGAGTATGCAGTATACTCTTTGAGACTTGGTGAGATCGGGAAGTTTGCAAGGAGAGTCGGCGGGATATCAACTGCTGATAAATTTATTGACGGGTTTTTACCTTTGTGTCCGACAGATGTTTTCGGAAGGATTTCACTTTTAACCACAGAGCTAAATAAAAATGAATCAGTGGTTTTGGGAGGTGTACTATGTGAAGTTGAAGGTTCACAAGAACTTTTGGTCTTGGGTTGCGGGTGTTTAAGCTGATAGACTGCAGTAGTCGGTTTAAGAGAACCTCTAGCTTTTAGTATTTTTTCGGGATCTGAAACAGGTGTGGTCTGCTTCTTCTATGGGTTTTGTCTAGTATTCCTTCATCCAGATGCCAGCTTATTTACACGTGGATTCACCAAGTGAAAGATGATAAAATCCTTTAAAAGGTGCTCACTCTTTGTTCACTATCAAAGGGTGAAACTTGAAAATATGTCGTTCTTCCCAGGGAAAAGCTTTTGTAACTTCATCCCCGACAACGGCACCAAAAAGATGTTTTTCTAGAGTCTGTACTTAAGGCTTTAAAAATTACAATGTCTAGGCATCCAAAAGTTAGTAAGATGTAAAAGAGAGGAGGGTATACTTTTGGGAAATGAAGCTAGGGTTGATTTCTAGGTTGTCGCTGCCTGGCTTCCAACTGTTCCTAGATATTTATATCCCTTTCAATTGCAGCCCATGAACATTGAAGCTCTACCCGGGTGTTGGTCGTTTTAAGTATGGTGTCAAAGAGATTTAAAGCGATATGGGTTTGATCTGTCAAACCGGGTTAAATATTGGGTTGTCTTACAACAGGGACAGTCATAGAGGAACAGAAAACTTAAAGAAATCTGAAAGTTTTTATGCTATATCAATTTGATTTTATAAAAGAGAACTTTAGAAATCAATATTAAAAGAAAATTGCAAACCAAAGGCCTTTTTCCATAACTATGTTATATATGAAATAAAAGGTGTGTGAATTATGGGAAAAACATTAAGTTGTCTATAGAAAAAGGCTCCTATCAAGGGAGAATCTCACTCTGTAAGCAGAAGAAGAAAATAAGATAAGAAATGGTCTGATGAAGCATAAAATATGACAACCTAAAGATTTACAGGTCTTGTACCTGCTAGTAGCCGATACAGAGGAAAAACTGTAAACAATAGATAGATAAATATTAATCACTACAGTAGAATTTTTACTAAATTGCAATGCAACATTCATCAGAAATATATAAGTAAAATAAGAATGAATATGAAATAACAGACAGAACAAACTCATAACACAGTAGTGACGGAATTAGGAATCTCTGGATTTCTTTGTATTAAGTCTCGAAAAGAGACAGTCTCTATTACAATTAATCAAAAAGGTCCAACCTTTTTTCTTTCTTCAAAATGTATATTTATACAAATTTTTACGCGTTGGAATCTCAATCGTTCCATAGGTTTTTGGTTACAATCAAAAGGAGTCAAAACATTTTGTTTCTTTATCTCTATTTTCATATGGTACTCGAAACCTACCTCTTCACATGCTCCTTGCAAATAACGCACTTCTCCACCAGTTGCAATATCAACTTAAATGGCTCTGCTTGATTATTTGCCTCAAAAATATAGTAGTCTTTCATCAATAGCGGCAGCTTTCCTTTCAACTGTTGATATTTGGCATTGATAGAGCATAACAGCATACTCCGTTTAATTAGCCATTTGTCTATTTTCACTATGTTTGTTTGAGTTATTTATGATATTTCGGCTAATTCTCTTTCTTCATTTTCCTTGATATTTAGCATATATTTAGTTGTATTGACTTGACCCAGTATCTCCATGCCACTTTCACCATCGGAACCCAAATAAAGCTCACTTCACAAGCCAAAAATTTATTTGCAAGATTTCCTCAGCTTCGTAGATTGTTCTTTTCCTTCGGATATATTTCCCTCCCATTCTTTCAACAAGATATTACCCCTGGTCTACTCTGTGATGGGAAAACTAGAACTATTGCTCACTTCCCTTCTCATTGTGGCTATAATAGCCTCCTGGAAAGCCACCCAAGCTACTCTGGAATCCCTTTCTTTAAGAGAAAGGTTTTCCAACACCTGATCAATGAGTTGGAAGCTACTTTGAATTGTTTCTACTTTAACAAGTAGACCCTATTGTGTTGCCAATAACCTTTTTCTGATCTCTATTGCCTGGGATTGAAATATCCCGATATCGATTACCTAGCCTTCAGCGAATTCTAGTTTGGCCCAAAGTTGGTCTATCAATTCTCCCTACTAGCTTATCTAAGTCTAACTCGTCTGAACCTTCAACTATGTCTATTCGAGATCCACTTTAAGTTGCTCGATTTCTTTTTGATCTTCTATTCTTGCTTGCTCTAAAGTCGCACTTGCCTGATCTTTAGCAGCAACCTCTGTTGTGGCTAGTTTAGCCTCTAGTGTCTTGATCAAATGATTTTTTATTTTTAGCTGATCTTTTAGGGTCCCGACTAAATATTGGTTCACTGTGGCGAAAGCACCCAATGTTCCTACTATTTGGGTCATGAATTCTACTTTCTTCATATCTTTCCCATCAGTTAAAAATTCAAATTTCTTAAAGACAGTACCTACCTTTTGTTAGAGTTCTTGTCTCACAACCGCTTTCCTCTTCTTGTCGAAGAAGAATTGATTCAGAGGTAGCTCTTCTACTGATATAGGTGTCAATTTTTCACCCACAATCCAACCTGCATCCGGGATTTCCTTTGCAGACTGTAGGGGGGTAATGGAGGCGATGGGATTGCCAACCTGTTTAGAATATTTCCCAGGAGTAATGACCGAAGTTGACTTGCTTAGGGGACCGAAAGCCTCAGCTTCTTGTTTTGGGCCCCCAGCTTGCTCTTCTTTATTCTGTTGTCCTTCTTGGCCAGGCACTGAACCTTTAGAGCCTCTGACTTCTATTTGTTGCTCCTCTACTATCGTCGGATATTCACCCCATAATAATGAAGGAAGGAAACTCCACCTATGCTCTTTGAATCTGAAAACATTGGCCCTCTCTTCAGGTGACAGGGCTTGTATTCGAGCCAAAACTTCATCATAAGATTTCACACCTTGGAAAATATCATCATGAGGTGAATTCTCATGCTCAAATATTTTAAGGCCACAGCTGGCCAAATGATTACTCACGACCCTGTGTGGATCATGTTTCTTGAATTCGATATGAACCAAATTTATATCTTTTAGGGTTGTTGCCTCGGCCTTTTCATGTTCAAAGTCTAATAATGAATAGGTGTTTAAATGAATAGGAAAAGGTGGCCATACCTTTTTTGAAAACCCTTTCAGTTCTTTACTTATACCATCGATTACGGTTTGCCTAGAGATCTCGCAAAAAGCCAATATGTCGGGTATAAGCAAAGGTAAAGCATGCAGAGGGATGGAAGCATCGAAAACCCTGATATATGAAAATTCTTTCTCCATATACCAATCGGCCACTCTACTTAAATTTGTTGTGATGATATCCGATATCCTGGGTGGTGGATTACTGAAGATGGCAACATGCATCGGTACCATTACCCAATTGAAGATTTTGTATAATAAATTTGAAGCCTTGTCCTCCCAAAGTTTAGAATGGTATACATGGACTCGCTCAGCATCCGACGGAGCCCAGCTCCAATTCATCAAAGGAAAAGGTGTCATGGAACATACTACGTCCATGAGGTATGCGGACATGAAAAATGAAGTAGCTTTCTTTCTCTCTTTCTACGTCTGATATTCTATAATTCGATTGGTCAGACTATCGGACAACATTTTGGCCCAGTCAAAAGAAGCGCCTTCTGCTATTGAGTATATCAAGGGCACCCATTGGAGGAAAAAATGTGTGGTGTCCTCCCTCCCGTACAATCTACAGGTCATCATTGCTACGTATTTGAACTATGGTTCCAAAGAAGATACGGAATAATATCCATTGTTGTCTACCCTGAACTTCATTGGGTGTGAGACCCAATCCTTGATCAAATCAGATAAACTTTTCGCGTATTGCTCGCATTCCTTCTATTTAAAACCATCTAGAAACTCTATATTGTACGTGAAGTCTGATGTGGGTGGTAATTTGTACATCGCCTGTAATTTTTCTAGTCTAAATGTCCCAACAATGACCTTCTACTCGTTGACGATGGTTTTGGTAGGGATGTCTACATGATCCAGTGCCCATCGGATCATGTCATAGTAAGGTAGAAGGTGTGGCCTAGACTCTACTTTGTGCATATATTTCTGGACGACGATCTTGTATTTGGTAGTCATGTCATCTTTATCATTGTCATTAGAATCGCCTGAATAGTTCACCGCATATGATTTCAACACCTATGAAACGTATGACCAGGTTCGCACGGAATCAACGTTCCAAGGTGAAGTATCTGAAACATTATCAGAACCTTGTCCTGAAACCTCGGCACTTGCCTTGGATGCTTTTCGCGGGGCCATGACAGGGGATTGTAACTTAGCTCTTATGCAATAAAAATGTGTATACATATAGAAGTTATCTTACTGAGAAAAACTTCTTTGTGCGGGATAGAAATGAACTTTATGCATAAAATAGGAAGCAAAAGATCTATATCTTAGAACATTTAACACATCGATGTCCTTACGAACAGAACGGTCCAATCATATTTAGATAGATATTTTGGCAATAAAAACCATATCCTTACTTTGTCGTTTCACCTTATTTCTAATTAATGCCATAAACTTCGACGGTTCATGGGACAGGCTGGCGCAAGGAACATTTGAAATTACCTTGTAAACTATGCATTTTTATCATTTGCATTAAACATTGATTATGGTTGTCTTGACTTCCTTAATCATGATTTAAATCAATCATTTCGACATTCACCATATCGAGACTTTCAAATCTAACCTTTCGACCCTCTAAAACCCGAGATTGCGATGATTATACTTAATTAAGAAAGGACGTAACTAGGATTAAGTGTTTTAATTGATTACACTTTAATTTATATCATGACTTCACGGCTCGAAACTTCAAAGGTATTGTTTTCGAGAGGAAAGTATGTCGAGTCATGAAATCCTGAGGAGCTTAAATCATGGTCAAGACCAATCAACCTTGACTCTAACCCAAGTTACTTAGGTAAAAGTTTTGTGGCTTCATCTTTTAGAGTTTTAGCAGTAATGTTTTAGGAGAGAGTGAACGTCGAGACGCAAAATCCCGACAACATTTGACTGGGATTTACATGGTCCCACTCTTAGCTTTCACCTGAGGTAAGCTTTTGAAATTTTTTGCAACCTCGCACATTAGGGTTTGTAAATCTTGTGACTTGTAACTCCTGAAGAGAAATATTCCGAGGTACAAAGAGCCACAACCTTCATTTAACGATAAAAGTGGTAACTTATGAAACATCACATCTCCCACTATTTCGCATGTCGAGACTACTGAGATTTTCAGTAGGTGGATGTCATGAAGCGAAAAATAACTTAAGAACCGACATTTGACCTTTAAAATATATTTGAACCAAAATGAAAAAAAAAAGGCGGCTCCAACAATAGGACTTACAACTTTGTTTCGAGTTCAAAGAAGAGCGTGCCAGGTGGGCACACCAAAACAAGATTAAAAACTCAGAAGAGAGGAGTAGTGCTCATCAAAGTTGTTGAACACTCTGAAGAAGACATGCTAGAGTTATTGAATACTCTAAGGAATAAGGCTATGAAAGGACTACATTGAGCAAGCGTAAGGAGTGCACAATAACTCTGCTTCGAGTTCTGTGAGGATATTTCCAAGTGTGTATTTCATAGTTATTGAACCCGAGTGCAAGGAGTGTGCAGGGAAGTTTCAAAGCCTAAATAATTAAAGGGGAATCTCTGTAAGGAGTTCATGGAGTGATCTCAAGGAGTGCGCAAGTAAGTTTTCAAAGATCAAGCTCAGGAGGAGAAGTGCAAGTCTACACAGAGAAAGAACAAGCAGTGTGCTAGATGTCAAGTGGTTTCAAGTCCACAAAGCTTAGGATCAAGAGCATGATTGCTAGGAGGGAATGATAAATTGGTGAAGGAGAAAAGGGTCAATACCTTTAGAAATTTGAGCAAGTTAAAATCTCCCAATAGAAAGTGAAAGTACACGCAAAACCCTACCAGGAGTGCAGAAGGCAAGAACAATCCAAGTTCCATATTGTTGATGTAACATCCCCGACCATCCAGGTCAAGCCATGATACACTGGAGAACACTTTCATTCTCTCTGCGGAACATACTATAACATACCCAGCATCCAACTGAGCTATGCCACATAAATTTTTCTAACTGCATACATTTAAAATATACACACACAACACTCTTGCAAAATATTTATATATAAAAATTAATAGACAAATACACTATGTAAATGCATGAATTCACACTGAAATAATAGTAAACATAGGCATGCATCATATATAGGAAATACCCATAAACATTCAAACAGTTATAAACACACATGAGATAAACCCATAAAATAAACGCGTAAATAACAATGCAGGATGTAATTTTGTCACACAGTTAACACTTATCTTTGTAATCATATCACCAACTGCATGCAGACCTTCCATGAACCTCCCAGCCTTAGACCACACTGTTCATCACTCTCAACAGTGATTCACCCTCGAGCTGGGACTAAACTCCCCCTAGGTAAAGGGGTTCCTAACCAAGCTAATGGCTTATGGACAACAAGAAAGACTCCATCACAGATGCCAACTCAAACTAACAGCCTACAGTCCCTCATTCCCCACATGCATGTCCCACTTAGGAAGTGTGTCCCTTCTCTACTCAGCAGTCCTTCAGCTGCCCCACTTCATTTCCGGGCTTTAGCAACAGGTCGGATGGGAAGTCTCAGAGCATTGTAGCTACAGTTTAAAACCTTCAGGAAATCAATTCCCAACAATTCTCTCACCCAGATAATTGCTCACAGGCCTGAAAACCCACCTCTTCAATATCCCACGGGCCTGACAACCCGCTTCTTCAATCCCACTCCCAATCTAACTAGATACACGAACATAATGGCTATGGATACAGGTTCAAGTACAGACATTAAGGTACGAAGGAAAATTGACTGTGTGAGTGAAATGGTCATCGAAACATGGTTGAATGATGAAAAAGATGATCGGAAATGAACTAAGTCCCAACAATGTGTATGGATGTCCCCAACTTGACACTTGTCATGTTGGGAGCTACTTGGCCCACTTGTCCCTAACTTTAGAACTTAGGATAAAATAATTACCCATACTTTATGATTTAATAAATATTAATATAATATTCTTTTTTGGCTTAAGCTCCCTAGCTTAGCCCTTTTCCTTAAATTTTAGGCCCCACCCTTTCCCAACTAGTGGAGTTTAGTCCCCCATCTCTTTTATCATGGTCAGTCTATGCATAGCGATGTATTTTATATTAATCATAAGAGATATACAAAAATAAGCACACTGGCCTTTAACATCTAGCCTCTCTGGACTAATCAAAACATAAGCATCCTATCTTATAATAACTGGCTCACCAACCTATAAAACATAGAAAATACACAAAGGATTGTTGGCCTCAATATCGTGCGCGCTTAAGATGTTGCACACGATATCCTGGAATGTGCACACTTCATCATTTCACTGCGTAGTACATGCATGCACTATGCCATGAAAGGTGCATACAAAAATATATCAAACATCTCACCAGCTTAAGTGCATTTTCATTTATATTACAATTGGGTTCAGCCTAGGGATATTACAGTTGAGAATCTTAAGAAGCAACAGGTGCACTTGTTTCAAGATCAAATCTCAAGAGGAATAAAGCAAGGCATGCGCAAGTGAACTTATTTTCAGGTTCAAAGCTCAGGAGAGGAAGCACAGGCAGAGGCCAAGTCACCAGTCCTGTGGGTCAAGGTTCAAAGGTATAGCCTTTGAAATTTATTAAAATATCATTTATTGAAAATAAATCATAGACGACAGAGGAGGAATAGCTACAACATCCATTAGATTAGTTGCGGGAAGTGATATGGATCGTTGGATTCAAAGTCCAGACTGGAGGAAGAACATGCAGGAGGAGGATAGATCCTAACCATTAGATCTAGGTGCAAGGACCGACGACCATCAGATACAGATACATTTCTCAAGCATTAAGCCCTGAAATCCTTTGGACTTCACAAGTCCAGCCATTTTTATGTGTTAAGGAGAAGAGACTCTTGAAGCCCCGAAGTCTGAAGCGAATCGGGACCGTACAATTGAGAGGACACATGTCAACATACTGTGGTTGAGAGATCTGTCACTTTGACGGAAGTGATGAGTGGATACTAGAGGTTACAAGTCTCCCAAATCTCTGAAGGCCGAAACACATCTTAGTCATTAGCACAGGAGACACATGGTGACAGATCTCACCATTCAGGAGCACAACACTTCGGTGGAATGTGTGTGTTTGGATAAAAGGAGTCGGAACTCCTGAATTTTCCAAATTCTTTAATCAAATATGAATTGTTTATTAGAAGGGACATGCATCATCGGATCATTGAGTCCAAAACACCAACTATCTAGGAGCAGAGAGGCATTGTGGTGAAATTTTTTCAAACTCCCAAATTTCTGAATCACAAAGTGGATCTCGACCGTCGGTTGAAGAAGGACACATGGTGTTAGATCCTACAGTTTTAATTCTCAGCACTCTGAAGGAATTTGGTCAAGAAGGTGTGCATATTCACAAAGATCCGAAGGCCAGAGCAAATCCTAGTTGTTGGTGTCAGGAGCACATGGAAGTAGATCTGAACATCATTGATTCAGAGTTTGGAGGAAATGGGTTGTGGTGTTCTAGAATCCCCCCTAAGTTTTGAAGTCCTAAGTGAATTGGGATTGTACATCGGAGAGGATGCATGGCAGTAGATCCAAAATTCATGTTAGATCCCTACATTTTATAGTATCACCTGGTGATTGAAATTTCTTCCTCTAGTTATTTCATATTGTAAATTATATTTCATTTTGCAAATGATTTCCAAAAGAAAAATAAAAAGATAAATAATAATAATAATAATAATAATAATAATAAAAGAGGGTATAAAGAAAAGAAAAGAAAAGAAAAAGAGAAAAAAGATAAAAATCAAGAAAACCCCATCAAAAGAAAGATAAGTTTGAATCATACATTCTAATCATGATCAAACATTTTAAATTGTTGTTGTTAGGGTAGAAAATAACTTTATCCAAACTGTTTAATCTTGGCTAAAATAGTTAGGTTTAGAGAATAAATTTTATCCAAAATCTTATCTAAAATAGGTAGGTAGAGGAATAAATTAATCCAAATGTATAAGCTGGATTAATGAGTGAAAAGCATAGGATAGAAGATAGGTTAGATATTTTTTTCTTGAAAAAATGAAAAAGGGTTTTCATATTAAAATGCACCCTAAGTTGATTAAAATTGGTTGTTTTAGCATAGGAAAATAAATTATAATGTAAAGATTTCAAAAAATCTAGCTTTGGATTTATGGCACATCTATTTTATCCAAAGTTCGGAAGTTGACAAGACATTTTGTCTTGTAGCGCATATTCTTCACGCAAATCTCCCCTGACACCATCAACTTTTCCTTGATCAACAACCCTCAACCATTTTTGCCCTCTCATCCTACCTACCTTTATCATCAGAGGGGGGGTCTGAAAAGTGGAGTTCCCCATCCCGGTCCCACATAACATGGTGCCTCCTCCGTGTTTTGGACCCCCCCCCCCTCCTATTCCCATATACCACTGACCCCCCCTCTGAAATACGCCAAANCGATATTGTTCACTCTCCCCGCCACTACTACCCTCACTCTACATGACACATGTCCTGCAAAATATACATGTTAGACAATTAAAACCTTTATCGTGAAATTTAGATGTCCCGTAACGGTCCTGTACCACAATGGATATCACTATGCGTATTAAAACCATGTTCTCATCCCTTAAAACTATTTTCTGAGTAAGACATCATGAAGACCGCACCAAGTTAAGATGTCAAACTGCCACCGCCATCTCTCACCATCAACAGAAGAATCTTTCTTCTGATTATACAACATTGCCATATTTTATTGTTAGTTCTGCCAATTATGGCTCCCAAGGTCAAGCCTACCAACACATCTGTGAACCCAATGATTCCCCCTCCCATCAACCTAGACCACATACCTCTGGAATATAGAGACTACAAGGTTACAGAGCCGATGTGCAAATTCGATTTCTTTGAATTGCACTTGGCTGAAAGAGATTTTCCTTGACCAAAGAAATGAAATTGGACTCTAGGAGTCCAATTTTCCCTTGTATATGCTTCCTCAGACTTATCATTTCCCAGAATTTGTCCTCAGATGCCAAGCCAAAGAGCCATTTCCTCCCCCACTCGTGAAATATTGTTCACAATTACCTCTGAAACCATTGACCAAATGTTACAAATCCATAGAAATGACTCAAGCACTATGTTCTCTATCAAATCCTTAAATGACTTATACCAAAAGTTAACCTTTCCCCAAAGAGCTCGAATTTTTGATATTTTCCTCCCTGAAGATGCCCAATTTCCCAAGAAAAATCCACCATACCCCTCTTCCATTTTTACAATGAAAGAAAACCAAATCATATCCATATTTTCATATCTGTTAGGTTATTATTCTAATGAATGGGTAGATGAGCCTATTTTAGGTTTTCTGTCCATAATTTCTACAGAGGAAATGGTTTATGTCAAGTTCAATTTTAGTCAATTTCTGGTTGATAGTATTCATGAGTAGTTCCTCAAGTTTCCAACTGAAGGGATGTTCTGATACTCTTCAATTCTAGTTTATATGTTTTTATTTTATCAAGTAGATAGGTTTCCTTTTGCACTTCAAAAGTTAAATGAGCAAGGAAGCCCACATTCACTTACATTCTGGACCTCATTAGTGAGAAAGAAATCAACATAATACAACTTCAAGGATTTTATTGACCAATTCATCCATCCAGCTATTTGTTTCTTGAACAAGAGAACAAATCCAAGAGTCAATGAAGAAATTCAGAAGGTTTTGCACCTATCTAATCAAGCCAAGATAGGTGACTGGTATTTATACCAGAACTATACATAGATCAGGGTATATGGATGTGAGCTTCCACCATACAAATTGCCTAAATACCTCCTAATGAGGATTTTTGCACTGGAATATATAAGGAAAATGATAAATTCAAATGAAATTCATTTTGTGGTAGCCAAGAAGAAATCCCAACTCAGAATCAAAACTCATATTGGGCCTTTCATTTGCAACAACAGAGTGGCATGAGAAGAAGAAAACAACATTTTGAAACAAATGAAGTTTCCTTTGAGATTCACTTGGTCATATGACCCATTTGGCATCATTTCTAAACTCAGGACCAAACAAAATAATACTCCCTATGTGCACACACAAAGGCTAGAATTTGAACGATATATGAACCAGGTTGAATGGGAAGAAAACACATTGCAAGAACCAGAGGAGAAACCTATCTTTGTAACCACTTCACATACTACGACATCTCAAAATAAAGCAGAGAAAATCTCAAGGAAGTAATTTTATCCTTCAGTCACAGAGGTATTAGCTGAAGATTTTCAAGTATACAGAAAGAGAACTAAAACTAGTCACACAACAGATTTGCTAAAAGAGGGAGAAATGCAGTCCACCATAGTTTTGGAGGGACCACATTCTTCAACCTAGTCGGATAGTATGTTTACAAGTTCTCCATCATCACCAACATCTCAAAGAAATCCAGAAACAACTATGACAGTTGAATCATTTCATGGACAAAAGGTGTCAAATATTTTTGACAAGTATAAGGAAATCAAGAAAAGAAATGAATTGTTGAATAGCAGCACTTACACTTAATTTTAGAAAAAAACCTCTACTTCCTAGCACAGACTGTTGTCATATTTTGACACAATTAAGGGAAGAATGCAAATTTCATTCTTATAGACACAAGTACCCCATCCAAAGACAACAACAAATTAAAAGAAGACTTTGTTTGAGTTTGATATAAAATATTGCCATCCTGTGGACCAAATGGATATGCATAGACAGATAGGGGAGATGATATTTTCAACTCTGATAAATACCTCAATGAATTCTTCTAAATTGTAAGTATCCCCAAATAATATTCAATCCTAATTAAATCTTGAGAAGATATCTTCTTTGGCCAAAGATAATAAAATAAAATCATTGGAAGAGTTAGTTCACAAGATTGGATATGATCCAACAAATGTCAAAGCAGCAAAGGAGTTGATAAATAAAAAGAATGTTGATATAGCATCACTCAAGAAATAACTAAAGCTTCCATCAACATAGGATTCACAAACTAAATAAGTGTCTGAGATAGAAATCCAAAAAAAAGAAATGTTAAAATTGATCATGGAGAAAAATGCACAAATAAGGGAAATGGAAGAAAAGATGGACAAGATGATAAAAGAAAAAGATAAAAATGTGCAGTTGGCCATGATTCCACTAGATACAGTTCCCTTGACAAGGATCAGAACAACAAAAGTGTCTACATCAACAACAATCACGGTAGCAATCCCAGTATAAATCTCAGATGCCTCTGATAAAGTAGTAAAATCTATGGAGGATATGTCCATACAAGGGGAAGAAATTAAAATTTTACAGGAAGAGGTAAATACATTACAGGAACTGAAAGAAATTTTCCATGCTTCTCATCAGGAAGAAATGCACAAGTCTCAGAGGCTCAACCAACAACTACAGCAATTGGGGAAAGAAACAGCCATGGAAAACACTTTAACCCAAGCTAAGGAAAACATATGGGCATATATCAACAGATCCATGACAGAGATTTGGCCCTCTATTCAGATCATTTTTTAGCAGCGTGAACTAATCCAGAAGGCCAGAGGAGCTATTGAAATCATCAAAGAATAATTGGGAGAAAATCCAACAGAGGCCACAGAGTTAATCAGATTTCTAAACTCTAAGAACAAACAAGAATTAGAAGAGATGGAGATAGAGGACAGAACCGAAACCATCTTGGAAATCAAGAAGGTTATGACCAAGAAAAACCTAATGTTGCAGTTGGAGGATAAATCTTAGGTTATGGACATAGGTGTGTAGAGGTTCTTCAACAAGTTTGAGGTACTACACAAGAAAGGGATTCCTGAATTGCTAGTGCTAAATGACAAATTGATCACTATGCCTGAATACAACCAGAAATTGAAGACAATGGTAAAAGACAATTCAAAATTTACAGGAATACAGAGAAGCATCATTGGGGAAGCTTTCATGGAGACATTATAGTTTGACTTGAGCATTCAACATGAAATCAAGCATATTTTCATTATTAAGCCTACTTTTTCCAAGTACGCAGAGATGGATGAAATATACAAAAAATTAATCAAGATATCAATCCCAAGTAAAAAGAGGTGGGATAAGCTATGCGAGTTACTTGAGTAAAGACAGGTTCAATGTTTTAGCCAACAAGGAGAAGCAGCTAAGGAAATTTAAATAGACAACTCATCAACAACTTCCACCAAATAAGTGTTGAACACACCGTGCTACTGAGAGGGGGGGTGAATCAGTAGCATAGAAAATTAATCCTTTTTAACTTTATCAACCTTCTATCACCAATATGCAGATATCCATTCATTGACAATCATGTACTCTATATTCAGTTAGATTCAGATATTAAGATATACTGACAGAGAAGTTATGTGGATTAAAGGATGTTGATTATGATCTTTAAGTATTTCTCCTCTTTTAAATTTTCTTGTTAATTAC
>ML777090.1:1228759-1241812 GCA_009831015.1 Picea engelmannii
TCAAATAAATCAGAGAGTAAGGATCTCATCACTTTCAAACTATTTTGAAAGAGAAAAATGGTTGCCCGATTCAAGAATTACTAGAAGTAATATCCAAATTCCCTCCAACATTTTTTGAATACATGAAAAAGGCTCTAGAGGAAGAAGAGATAAGTTTAAGGATGGGAATTTATTTTAAAATGTATAAACCTGGGCTAATATGACTAGTCCTTAATGTGAAAAATGTAAAATGTTTGGTGATACTTTTTTTAAAAATATTCAAATTTCTAAGGATTTTATATAGTTTATATAAAATTTTGGTGATTTTAAAGGTAAAATAATTTTATTCTATGGAATTTGGGCGAATCATTTAAAAAAAAAAATGGAAATTGGCGAATATGTTTTTGGGGAAAACCATGTAAAATTATCCCATTTGTGTAATTTAGCCCCTAAAATCATCTATGGGAGGAAGCGGTCTCAAAATCAGAAGTATTAAGAGATCTAGCATCAATGAAAAAAGGTAGGAGCCTAGGGCTTCATGCACTTACAAATTCATAGATGATTTTAGGGGCTAAATTTTGCTCATGGGCTAATTTTCCATGGTGTTTCCAAAAATAAGACTCGCTATTTTAAAAATGATTCGCCCAAATTCTATAGGATAAAATTATTTTACCTTAAATATCGCCAAAATTTTATAAAAACTATATAAAATACTTAGAAATTTGAATATTTAAAAAAAAAAATATCGCCAAGCATTTATACTTGACATATGAAGGATTAGTAATATTCGCCAAGGTTTCTACATTTTAAAATAAATTTCCATCCTTAAAATCATTCATGCTTACAATACAACTTTTCCTTGGGTCTTATGATATTTCCAAGCAAGATATGTTGAAAGAGGTTCGAGAATCGCAAAATTTTGGGAAGGTGTTGGGATCCATGAAATCTAATTTTCTAACCATTTTCCCTAAAAAATAAGATGGAGTGTCATTTCATGACTACAAACCCATTTCATGATGTAATGTTATATATAAGATGGTGGGAAAGGTTATTTCTCTTAGAGTCAAACAAATTATGAGTGAGGTAATCTCGGAAGAACAATTTGGTTTTTTGTAGTGGAGACAAATTCATGATGTAGTGTCGATGTCCCAAGAAGATCTACACTTAATTAATATGTTCAATCAATCAACAGTAATCCTAAATATTTACTTTTCAAAATCCTATGAATGATTTAATTGGACTTTTCTATGGCTTATATTATTAAAAATGGGTTTGTAGCTACCTACAACCAATTAGATAACGGGTTGTGTGGAATCAATGTCATTCTTGATGATTATTAATTGATCTTTCTCCAAGTTCCTTTGGGATTATAGGGGGCTCAAAAAGGATTTCCATTGTCACCATTCTTGTTTATCATTGTAGTGGAGGACCTTAGTAGGCTAATTCATGAAGCCAAGACTAAAGTAAATCTAAGAGGTGTCAAGGTTTATGACTAGGTGTCCATTTCTCATTTTATTTTCATGAACGATGTGCTTTACTTCACCGAAGTTTTCTCGAAATATTAGTGCTTAAAGAAGTTATGTATATTTATTGTTTAGCCATGAGAATGGAAATTAATAATAAAAAATATTTCCTCATCCCCTCTCTCCTATCAAATGTTTCTCTCAAATGACTTGGGGATTCCCTTCCTTTCCCTCAAAAAGACTTGGACACAAGCTTCAAGTATTTGGGTTTACTTGGGGATTCCCTTCCTTTCCCTCAAAAGGAATTGGACACATGCTTCAAGTATTTGGGTTTCTTTTTAAAACTAAATGGTTACAAGTTTTCTTACTAGATATGGATTTACAAAAAATTCAAAGCTCACATTGCTCTTTGGGTAAACCACCTTCTCTCACTAGGGGGACATTTAACTCTACTTAAAATTATTCTTGAAATCGTTCCTATGTATTGGAATTCCATAGCAGTAGTAGTAGTGCCAAAAGGCATCCTAAAAAAAAAAAATGTTAAGTTTTCAATTCTTTTTGTGTGGTTTGAAGCTCTCTGAAATCATCCCTCTTGTCAAATAGAGTCTAGTGGAATTCCTAAAGAAGCTTGGAGAATGTGAAGCAAAAAAATTTTACTTAATTTCTCTCTCATTGGCCTCCAAAAGCTTATGGAGAGTCACTCATAATAAGGCTATGTTGGGAAAGGTTCCAATTCAACAGTTTAGTTAAATCCATATCTAATTACTCAATAATATCTCTCTCTACAATAAGAGGAAATAAGGGAAGGCACTTGATCCACAGAACACAGAGCGTATCTTTGTTGGATACCCCGACGATGTGAAGGGATACAGACTTATTAATCTTTTCTTAGATCGGCTCATCATTGAGCGAAGTGTCTAATTTGAGGAAAGTGTCTTGCATGTACCTCAGCAACTGCATGCAAACACCTTCATTCTTCCACCTGTCTGAGAAGATGAGCATGCACATGTCGACTCTTCTTCAAATGAGAGTTATGATTCATAGGATTTAGAGGATTTAGGTGATCCATATACTGATTTAGTACAATCAAATGCAGAGCCAGAGAAAAGGCCCAAGTGGACCTAGACTACTCTTCAAGATGTAGGGGATCTTGTTGGTGATCTAGTCGATACTAGGAGGACTCAATCTGATTTCGAGGAGCCTCCTATTGCACTCATTACCAATAAACCATTGCCCTCCAGACATATTTTATTGGTCCAATATTGAAATCCACAGTCTTATGGCGAGGCTTTTGGAAATCCCTTTTGGGAATCCGCCATGAAAGAGGAGTACAACTCCCTCCTTGAGAACTAGACTTGGGATCTGGTTCCCCTTCCTTCAAGAAGGAAACTTGTCATATTCGAATGGGTATACAAGACCAAGAGCATAACAAATTGACAGATTAGAAAATACAAAGCCAGGCTTGTTGCCAAATTCTTTCAGCAGGTGCATGGCATTGACTATGATGAGACCTTCGTTCCAGTAGCAAAGATGGATTCCATGTGATTGTTACTTTCCATTGTGGTAGCCAAGGGATGGGAAGTCCATCAGATGGACGTGAAGAATTCATTTCTTCACTATGATCTCTCTGAGGAGATCTATATGGAGCAGCCCTAGGGATTTATGTAGGATTCATCTTTGGTCTATCGACTGAAGAAGTCTTTTTATGGACTCAAGAAGGCTCTAAGGGCATGGTATGCCAATATGGACTCCTACATGTTGTCATAGAACTTTTTATGTTGTAAATCAAACCTGAATGTCTACATGCTTAGGACGGTTGATTCACTTATACTCTTAGTTCTGTATGTTGATGATTTTTTGATCACTAGTTGCTCGACTTTAGTGATTGTTGTAGTCAAGAGGATTCTACATGAAAAAATTTTGATGATGGACATGGGTCTGCTACACTTATTCCTTGGAATTGAGATCAGCCAGGATGCATCAGGCATCAAACTATCTCAGGCCAAGTATGCACAAGATATCCTTGAGAGATTTCACATGACAGATTGCAAGTTTTCTCTGACTCCTTTACTATTAGGAGTCAAACTTGAGTATGGTGGGGACACCCCACTGGTTGACATCACACTGTACAGATATCTAGTGGGGATCTTGTTGTATCTCACACACTCCATACCATACCTCTCCTATGCAGTTGGTGCAGTTTCCAGGTTCATGCAAGAGCTGCATGAGCTACATTGGAAGGATACAAAGCATCTCCTTCAATACGTCCAGGCACCATCACCTTTGGGATTCATTATGTAGCAGAATATACATTAGATCTCATCAGGTTCATTGATTCTTTTTGGGCTAGCAATAACACTGATCGCAAATCCACATCTGGTTACTCACTCAGTCTTGGTTTCGGTCCTATCTATTGGTCGAACAGAAGAAGGATGTTATTTCTCTTTCTTTAGTTGAGGCAGAGTACAGAAGGGTAGTTAACATAACCATTCAAGCTATGTGGCTACAACATTTTCTCACTGATTTGTGTATTCAGTTTCATCGGTCGATTGTCATTTGGTGTGACAACCAAATCACTTTAAAGTTCTGCAGAGATCTAGTTCAGAGGAAGCAGATGAAGCACATTGAGATCCACATGCATTACATCTGGGAATTAGTACATGAGGGGATCATCAACCTATAGTTTTATACTTCAGCAAAATAGGCGGCAGACATCTTCACCAAGACCTTCACTAAGAACAAGTTCCATTATCTGCGAAGTCATCTTAGAGTGAAGGACATAGTTTCCTAGAAACTGCCAGTTCTTCTTTTTACATACATTGTACCTTCAGAGGGGGGGGGTTCCCATGAGGTTTTCCCTCTTTCTTCACTTTATTTTAGTGTATCTTTTGTATTTGGGTACCTAACATGGCCTTGTTGTTGGGACCCATTCTTTATTTTCACCATAGTGATATTTAGGGGGGGGTGTTGGAGTTACTTCACACACACCTAGGATTTATTTTTCCTAAGGTTTTTCCTTTTTTATTAGTCATTATTCAGTCTCCTATATTTTAGGAAGAATATTCCTCTAGGGAGAATATTCTCTTCAGCTTTCACTTAAGTTTGACTAGTTGAGTGGAGTCTACATGTTGCATTGGTTTTGTCACAGTGCAACATTGGGATAATCACCAGCTAATGTGCATTTTCCTTGGGATCATCACCATACTAGTGCATTACCCATGATTCCCTGATCTCCTCCTCACTTCACTCTGTTTTAGTCAGTTAATTGAAGACTGGTAGACTAGTTAACTCAGCTAGGTGGTAGTTCACTCATGTAACTGCCTAAGAGACTAGACTAGGTGGCATTTTACTCCTGTAACTGTTGGTGTGTGTCCCGATCAATCTAGACCACCACTATGGCACATTTTATTCACCTCTAGTGTGCATTGGTTGATTTATACATAGTATATCATGTGTAAATTATTCATTATTCATTACGGTTAATGAGAATTCTTCCATTATTTCTCTCTCAATTCTTCTTTCTCAATTTCTCTTTGCAAATGTGTGTGGTATTTTCCAGCTAGATCTATTTTGTGTAGGTTCAACACATTTACAATTTCTTGGAAAACCCAAAACAAAATCCATGCTTATGGCATCCCATGGTCTACTTGGTATTGGCAATGGATGATATAATCATGTGTTATGTTGCTTCCCTTCGGCGTACTGAAAAATTTTACATCTATTTACAAACTTCTTAACATCAAATCTCATACATGTCCAATAATAAAAAGAACTTAACTGAGCATATCCAAAGTGACTAGGTAATCCTCCAATGTGTTTCTCTTTCATCAAGTTATCCCTTATTGAGAATTTTGGAATGCACAATTGACTTCCTGTGAACAATAATCCCTCCTGAATAGTATACTCCATCCAAGGGCTTCTATCTTTGATCAGTGAATTCTCACATGATTCATAGGCTTCTTTGAAGTCTGATCCTTCTTTGTACATTTCTTTGAGATGTTCAAATTAATCACAAAGTACTCACTTGGAATTCCTGCAAGACCAAACACTTCCTACTCAAAGAATCTACAACTTTTTTAGCATTCCCATTGATATGTTTAAGAAAAAATGTAAAGTTTTTCATAAACTCTACCCATTTGGCATGTCTATGATTCAACTTGTCTTTCTTAGTTATAAACTACAAAGCATGATTGTCAATATACAAAATAAATTCTTTAGGCATAAGATAATGCCTCCATTTATTCAATGCCTTTATCACTGCATAGAACTCCTTATTATAGGAAGAATAATTCTACTTGGATTCATTCAATTTCTCACTGAAATAAGCAATAGGCTTATCATATTGGATTATAACAACACCAATAGCTAATCCACTAGAATCACACTTGAGTTGGAAAGGTTTATGAAAATCTAAAAGAAATAGAATAGGTTGTCTAGTGATATTCTCCCAACAATATAAATCCCTTTTCAGAAGTTGTTGTCCACTTGAATGGTCGATGTTCCTTCTTAGTAGTTTCAACTATTGGAACACATATTCTACTAAAATTTATAATAAATTTCATGTAGAAACTTGATAATCCATGAAAACTTATTGCCTCATAAATATTCCTTGGAGAAGGCCACTCCTTGATAGCTTTCACCTTATCTAGGTCCATCTTCAATCCATCTTGAGAAATTACAAAGCCCAAATATAATAAATCTATCTTCATGAAGGAATTGTTGGAAGATTGGTTGTTGTCATTGATGTCAACCCTAGTCATGGGTTTTGGACCGCAAGATTGATGAAAGTATTTGGACATGAAGGAAAATGCACATGCATATACAACACCCATGGATGGATAGTATACATCATGTTGTTTCCAGTGGTATGTTGCACGTCATGTGGATCCTCATGGTTGAGGAGAAAGGAATTTTTGAAGATGACAAAGTGAATTGTACATGTAGGCCCTGAAGATAATTAAAGAAAAGAATTACAAAATAAGAAAGTGTCAGGTCGGTCGTAATGTTAAAAGGACGTGACATAAATGGTATAAATAAACATCATTATACATTCAATTGATACAAGTCGAATTTTAGAGGGAATAAGAAGTAAAAGAAGGATGGATTTCAAGGGAGAATGAAGTCTTTTGGTGATGTGTTCTAAGGTATGTTATTTTCAGGTCATCTTACCAGTTTTTCTATAACTTTTTTTCTAGAATGATTCAGATGGTGAAATTGCTATGGTATTGAGAATACATATCAAGGTACCTCTGGTAAAAATTTCATCTCTTGATTTGCTATAATTATGGAGATACACTCTATGGAAGATAGGGTTTGTGACCAGTCCTGAAGCTAGTCAATAAACAGGTGTTCCGGGTAAAACAGACATAACTTCTTCATACATAATCCAAATGAAGTGTGATCAATTCCATTGGAAAGAGTACGGACTTTAGTTTCTTTTGTGCAAGTTTTAGAATCAGATGTTAAATATTGAGCACAGGGCATGCTGTACAAGTTGGGTCTTCTAAATAGACCAGAATTGAATAAAGTCTACCATTCCTTCTATAATCTCTTTTTGGGGAGGATTCAAGGAGTGAAAATTGGAGGATTTTCAGAGAATACATTGAATAATATTATCTACAGGATCAGAGTACTCCAAGAATTGAAGAATTGTATAAATATAAGAAGTCTTAGGAAGCATTATCGGGTTCTATGTGATGATTGGTTGATGGTGATGATTTAATGTAAAGTTTTATTATCTTTCATATGTTCTTGGGTGGAAGGTGTTAGAATATAGAAGATGGTGTGCTCATTTTACCATTGATGATACCCTTGTCACCCAACCATAGGCCAAAGCCTCCCTCCGAGCACCTTAACCTTGACCTGAGAATTCCTCTGAAAGAAAACCCTAGGCTAGATAGCCAAACAAGGGGCAGTTCATCTCTCCCCAAGGATAACGCAACACAAAAAGATGATCAGATGTTCCAAACCCTAGCCAAGAGATATCCAAGCCAATACTGAAACTAGATACTACTACAGTTGCACTTGCAACCCTCCTCCAAACCTACGCACCAGACTACAACTGCAGTGTGCACCAACTAGGAAACTGCTGCGCAGAACTGGCTCTGTCTGCAACTGCTGAGATGCTACAAATGAGAAATAGTGCCCTGTATTTATAGTAATCCTGTCAGTTTGTTGGGGCCGACTTCTCCTTCTAGGTATGTGTCTGTTCAATATATTATTATAATTTCTAGCCGACTTCTTCTCTTGGAGGCTAATAACCTAATATAAATTATCTTCTTGAGCCGACAAGGCTTCTAGGGTTATTAGCCAATTCATTAGGGTTTCTCTTGCTTTCCGGAGTCTTCTATTCTCATCAGGTTCACACATGGGGGTAAATACCTCCCACAACTACCATAATATTAACACTCCCTCCTAGCTAGAGAGGTATTTACAGGTAATGGACTTGAGCACAAAACATACCATTTACCCGGTAGCATCAATATAGTCATATAGACTATTTCATGACTAGATCATGAGCATCACCATCACCATCAGCTGCATCATCTCTCAAAACCATACTTCATCTGAGTAGTTGGATATGATGTTGGATAAGTCACTCTCACCATGGAGTGATATAAGAGGAGTAAAATCTCTAGACTATTTTCCATCTGGAAAATCTTTGTTCATCATTCATCTGAATGATCATCATCTCCAATAATCTGCTGATAGTCTTCAAGGAATTTAGAACAAGGATAGAACACACCTGTGTCTATTCATAGTAGTACACAACTACAATCCAGTGGTTAACTACCACATCAAGTAACACACAAGAACTTGATCAGCAATGTAATGGTTGTGAACGATGAAACATATTCACTACAGTAGTCCTCATCTATTGTCATATAGTCTTCATAATAAACAACTGAGAGCATCCTGCATAGAAACAATGTTATGATAAAAAAATGTATCATCTGGACCAATCTTTCACTCACATCTGTGAGATATGAAAGAATGTCTGCCACCACAGTAGTCTTCATCTGCATAGAAACAATGTTTTGATAAAAACTAAATCAACTGGGCCAATCTTTCACTCACATCTGTGAGATCTGAAAGAGTGTCTTCCCTCGGTATAGAACATCAATAATAATTATCTAGGCCAATCTTTCACTCACATCTGTGAGGTCTGAAAGAATGTTTTCCCTCAACATAGAAAATCAATAATGATCATCTGGGCCAATCTTTCACTCACATCTGTGAGGTCTGAAATAATGTCTGCCCTCAACATAGAATATCAATAATGGGTTATCTGCCCCATTCTTCTCAACCAAGGAAGAAGGATTGTTTCTGATTTCTAAACATGGACCATTTCCCACCCTGGGCCATTCTTCCGACACTAAACAAAGTGTAACCTGGAAAGAATGAGTCTTCCCTCAAGAAATGTTTGGACCATTCCTTACCCTGGGCCATTCCTCTGACACTAAACAAAGTGTAACCTAGAGGGAATGATTCTACCCTAAGGAATGACTATCTTGGACTATTCCCCACCCTGGGCCATTCTTTCGACACTAAACAAAGTGTAACCTGGAGAGAATGAGTCTGCCCTCGAGGAATAACTATCCCTGATTGTTGAGCCTGGACTACTCCCCACCCTGGGCCATTCTTCCAACACTAAACAAAGTGTAACCTAGAGAGAATGAGTCTGCCCTCGAGAAATAATTGTTCGGACCATTCCCCACCCTGGTCCATTCCTCCGACACTAAAGTGTAACCGAGAGAGAATGTATAACCCTCAAGGAATGTTTGTCCTACATCAACCTCCAAAATGGATGATTCTTCAAAATTGCTCACAACTATGAACTTCGAAAGAATGACTGCCCGGCGAGGTGGACCATTCTACTTGACCACTGCTCAGAGTGACTGCCAAGAAGAATGACTATCCTAGACCACTCCCCATAATGGGAAGTCATTGTCTATGATACATAAGCAATCAGTCTGCCTCCCATGTTAACTACAATGGGAAGTCACTATCCGTCAGAAATCTCAATCCACTTTCCGAACAGGAAAGCATCTATCCAATCTGGACTACTTTTCAATTACAAAGATAAATGATATTTTCAATGCTCCCTCCTAACTGGAGAGTTATTTCAATCACACAAATAAATGTTTTCGTACCTTCTTCTAGTTTGGAGAGTCTTCCCTTCCATCTAAGAGAGTCATTTCCACGAGCTCTAGCTTGAGTATGCAATTTCTTTCATCTTGAATAGAGGATTTACCAAAATGTATGATTATCTGCTCATCTGCGGAGCTATGTATTGGAGAATCACTTTCTCCTTTCGGGACTTCATCATGGATAATGTAATGCTTGTACTTTAGTCTGGAATACTGTGAAGGCTTCATGTATATCTGAACAATAGAGTATATCATAGTTGGAGAACTGGGACATATCCATATGATACTTCTTTTGTCATCATGAGATCTGATCTTCTAAGTAGTCATCTTGATGTTACAGGAAATCTTCACCACGCTTATGTTGTGCACTGGAGGTTCTTCACCGTGTTATCTTATTCATACAAGAGTCTCTTTTTGGTATAGCTCAAAGTCTTGAGATTTCTCTGCATGCGCTCTTTACTCAATTTCTTTTGGAGAACATTCTTTTGCATTTATCTGATGTAGAATTCTGACTCATGGATGTTGTGGATAGTAAAATGACTTATATAGATAAGTCTAGTGTACTGGAACAATCAATCATCATAGTCTTCTCCCTCAATCTAAGAGAATCTCTGGTTATGGATCTTGTAATGCTTTCATTCATAAGTCTTTCATACACGGTTCTTCATCACGACTTTCAGTTCTTCTGCTTGATTGCTTTTATATCAGGCTGACAATCTTGATACAATGACTAATTGTTCTGGCTTCTCTTTCTTTCTTGGAATCTTCATATTCGTCTTCATGTTTTTCATTGGCTCTTGGGTCCATGGAGTTTCTTATAGATTCCATGCCCTAGAGATTCCACTTCTTACCTTCATCATTGGTTCATGGATCTGGATGGACAACCAGGAATACTTTAAGGTTTCTCGTTGACGAGGTCTTCTTCTGTGGTTGAGCTGAAAATGTGTTGTCTTTCATGACTGTTACCATGGATATATACCTTTCATCATCTTCAATGGATCATAGAATTAGCTCCCTCCTAATCCTTTCTTCATGTAAGAGTGCATATAATCTGCTCCCTTCATCTGACTAAGTTCATGCTTTCGTCTCCGTCCTTATTGTCTTCTGCAATATATAACTGGCTTTCTTGTCTAACAGAGTCCACACTTCCGTCTTAGTTGTCATCATAAGGCTTTCTCCAATTTCTTTTGATGTCTAACTTCTAAACCTTTTCAAGATTGATTTTGATTTCGGCTTATCTTGTAATAGCTTTTACATGATATATTTCATTCTTTCATGTGTAATATCTAATGATATTCATTCTTATCTTATTGTTATTCCATAGATATAGTTCTTCCTAGAACACATTATCTTCCAAGAGATAGATATACAAGATATGTACAAAGACGATGTAAGCAATATATGTACAAGAAAATAAGAAGAGTGTTGTTACCTTTTAGTAGAAGAAGTCGCTTCCATCCTACTTAGTCTTCTTTGTCAGTTCCTTTTCTTCGGCAACTGAAGCTTCATGTTTCTCTTTCCTTTTATTTATCTCTGGACACTGGTTCCGGTAGTGACCGTACTTTTGACAGTTGAAGCATTGTATTTCTGAAATATCTTTTCTTTGTTTTGGATTCTTTCTTGAATCGAACTTTCTTTTGTTTCTAAGGTTCTTGAATCTTGTTGTGAAGGCTTGATAATCGTACTTCTTTTGAGGTTTATCTTTTGCATTGATCCTTGATTCTTCTTGAGCACAACAAGTCCAAAGTTCTTCAAATGTCGGGTACTCCTTCCTTTTGTTCATTCTTGTGGCAAATGCATCCCATGTCTTGGGAAGACCATTGAGTACTATGTTCACCAATTCCTTCTCTAAAGTGATATCTTCAATAGCTTGTAGTTGATCTCTTAACTGGGAGATCCTTACAAAGTATGATGTTATGCTATCGTCATCATTCATCTTCATCTCACGGAGCTCATTCTTCAGACTCATAACTTGTCCAATGTTTCTGACTGAGAAGAGATTTGTTAGGGCATCGTACATCTTCTTCGATGATTCAATATGGGAGATGTAGGGTATCGAGTGGTCTTTTATGGAATCCACTATGATACTCATGGCATTGATGTCAACATCTTTGAACTTCTCCATAGCTGTAACATTCTGCGGTTCCTTCTCTTCTCCTTCTTTAAACTCTGGCTTCAAGATCTTTCCTTTCACAATATCCAGCACTTTATTCTTAGCAAGGATGAGTTCAATCCTTGTCTTCCATGCTCTAAAGTTAGAGGCTCCATCTAACTTGTTCTCATACTTCATAGAGTTTTTCATGGCTTGCTTGACTTGGTCAAACCCTAGATTTGACCAGAAATCCAAACTTCACGTCTTGGCCTTCTGAGTGTACCAGGAGATGCGCTAGGCTCAAGTGCACTGATCTATCCATAGATTAGGTCAATTTCGTCACTTAAGGTGCCTCGACAAGAGGTTTAGGGTTTCTGCAACTGCTTCTGCTAGTAACCCTAGCTACAGTGCTTTTGGAAGCTGCTCCTGCTAGTAACCCTAGTGGCAGTTCCTAAACAAGCTCAATATCTAGCGGCTATGTTTCCTTCCAGCGTTTTAGGCTGACTGAAGGGGTGTGGGCCCATAACCTGTTAGAATATAGAAGATGGTGTGCTCGTTTTACCATTGATGATACCCTCGTCACCCAACCATAGGCCGAAGCCTCCCTCCGAGCACCTTAACCTTGACCTGATAATTCATCCAGAAGAAAACCCTGGGCTAGATAGCCAAACAAGGGGCAGCACATCTCTCCCCAAGGATATCACAACACAAAAATCTGATCAGATGTTCCAAACCCTAGCCAACAGATATCCAAGCCAATACTGAAACTAGTTGCTGCTGCAACTGCACCTGCAACCCTCCTCCAAACTTGCGCACCAGACTGCAACCGCAGTGCGCACCAACTGGGAAACTGTTTCACAAAACTGGCTCTGTCTGCAACTACTAAGATGCTACAAATGAGAACTCGTGCCCTATATTTATAGTAATCCTTCCAGTTTGTTGGGGCAAACTTCTCCTTCTGGGTATGTGTCTGTTCAGTATATTATTATAATTTTTGGCCGACTTCTTCTCTTGGAGGCTAATAGCCTAATATAAATTATCTTCTTGAGCCAACAAGGCTTCTAGGGTTATTATCCAATTCATTAGGGTTTCTCTTGCTTCCTGGAGTCTTCTATTCTCGTCAGGTTCACACATGGGGGTAAATACCTCCCGCGGCTACCATAATATTAACAGAAGGAAGGGGCAAGGACAGAGAGTTCAAATCTCTCTTGATATTGGAGGATTGCATATTCCTCTTGAAGGTTTATCCCTCCCTTTACATTTGGAAGTTGTAGCTACCTTTGGAAGTCATTACTTCCCTTGAACAATAACTATTGATTATTTCTCATATATTGTGCATGGTGTATTGTGGTGTATTGGTGTAACTCTT